>JAGFPH010002148.1:0-14194 GCA_018207615.1 Philaenus spumarius
ATTTTATCTCTAGAGCTAGATAATAAGGTTGGTGGTCATCAAAAATTCGGCTAAAAATCAATCAACCAGAAGTGGTTTAATTTTTTTCTTTTTCATGAAATCAATAAATTCAAGGTACAAAATTAAAAATGTTTTTAAAGAACTAATTTGATTATGTGTGTTCCTTAGAATTCTAAATCTAATACATCAAATTAGAAGTTAATAGACCGAAACGTTCTTGAAATATGGCCCGTTTATTATTTTCTCACGAGAAATAAATAGTTTAACTATTTACTTCAAAGTTTCCCTGAAAATGGAATGAACATGTTTAAATTAGTAAAACACATGAACATATACAGGGTGTAAAAAAAACCTTTCAGAATTTTGGGATATAATTCCTCACACAAGAAGGAAGAAAAATTTCATATAAACACAGGCTCGAAAACGCTTCGTTAGCCAGATATCCGCCATTTTGTTTTTTGTACAAAATAATTCATATCTAGAGAACGGTTTGACTGATTGAGTTCAAACTTGGCATGAAGTTTAACCTAACAATGTTATACCTCAAAAAAATAAGCTATTTAATCCAATCATGCGTTTCCAAATACTTCGCTACTTGAAAATTGCAAACCTAAATTACTCAAAAACAGTATATTTTAACAAAAAATGTCAAGATACCTATTTTGTAGCAATTTTGATTCACTATCCGATAGTGTAACTGTTAAAAGAATCTGATAAAAGGTTATAGTTATGGTTAAGTTATGTGTAATAATAAAATTAATAACTCAAATATTAGTTTGTTCAACCGGCATTGTACACCAACATAACTTTTAGCATTTAAATTACTAGACTTCGAATATTTTTAGCAACATAGTAAATACTACAATATTTTCTGTACATTTGCTGTCATTATCTTTAACTTGAGATATTATCCTTTATGTATTTGTACACATATTTTTTTTTTTTTTATTTATTTTGACATATATTAGATTTACTACAATCTTAAGCTACTGCTCAAATAATTAGTACATATACAAGAGAGCGAAACATGTATCGAAACCTAAATCACAATCTAGATTCTAACTATGTAAACCTTACTAGGTATCTAAAACTTCACTATCGAGGTAGATCCTGAGGCTTCAGCCGGCAAAGTCTTCTTATACACAGTTCCGTGTCCAGTAGCTGTAAAGCTTCCACGTTAACATGATTAAGGAGTCTCTTCTCATGTCTACTTGCATAATCCGTTATAACGTCTTCCACTGTTTTCAGATTTAAGTCCAAATGTAGGTCCTCATTACGCTGATACCATCTTGCGTTGGTCATTGCACGAATTATACTATTTTGGCTTCTTTGTACCAACAGTCGGTTAGATCTTTTTGTACATCCCCAAAGTTCTACTCCGTATGTCCAGATTGGTCTGAGTATTGTTAGATAAAGTAGTCGCTTATTGTAAAGGTCCATTTGCGATTTCCTGCCAATCAGCCAGTACATTTGTCTTACTTTAAGTCGAATCCTTTCTACTTTTTTTTCACATGGATTTTCCAAGTAAGGCGTTTATCAAGGTGCATTCCCAAATATTTAACCGAATCATGTTGCGGTATAGGCTTGCCATTTATATAAAGACATTGCCTGGTATCTACGTGTCGCAAGGCAAATGTAACATGAGTTGATTTTTGTTCATTGAGCTGTTGTACACATATTATACTTAATATTTGCTGATTACTGTGAGAAGCACGATGGGATCTCAATACTTCATATTATAACGACGATTTTAATGATTTATCGTTTGAGTATAGACGTATTATAATTATCAAAAAAGGCTGCACTGTCGTGATGTACTGTTAGAAGTTCTCAAAAGGTAAATACGTTTAAACACAGTGTTCCGCGATATTTGTTCCTCTGGTGGAACAAATGAAAAAGTTAATTTAATATAGCCTATAGGTCCAGAAACGTTTTGTTAGTGACTTACAGCTGGCAAAATATTTTGCCTACGTTTCTGTTAACCATAGAATGAAGATAATTCTAAAATTCATAAAGAGTTAACTAACGTTTTTAATTGAATTTTGTTTATGTTAATAGAGCTGAATAATAATAATAAAGTGTGTTTATTGCACTACATAAAAGACAAAACATTGAATCAAAAGAAATACAACACAACTAACTAAAATAATAACTCATACCAAAATAAAGTTACACACTTACAGCATGACCAAAATCTTCGCCCCTCAGGTTGGATTTATTACCATGAACAAAGGGGACGTTCTAATAATTAATTAAACTCATAAATAAATGCCTTCCTATACATAAGCGCACTTCTCAATAAATTTACTAAACTAAACCAGTTTTCCCCATTCAATATAATTATCAATCTGTCCCCATCAAGCACTTTACATTTAAAATATTTTTTTTCGAATGCCACCTAATATTAAACATTCTCCTATAAAATGTAGCATGGTTTCCTCATCCGGGAATTGCATAAAGAGCACATCCTTTCAATTTAATTCCTGCCTGGTCTAGCGTTTAGAGGCAGCGTGGCACTCCTTGCTCTGAATATTTAACTAGTAAATTATCGCGTGCATTTGTCGTTAACATAAGCTGCCTCCCCAAGATTATATTCAAGTTTATTATATACATCTTTTTTTTTATCCCCCATTTCCAACCAGAACTTAGCCGAAGAAATATTCCTTTTAATGACCTGCCTAACTAGTTGTTTTGGTAATCTATTGTCTGTTATGCTTAGGCACCTAATTATATATTTAAAATGTATTTTAAAGTTTCTAAATTCAAAGATTTTGCCTTTGTCTCTTAATATAATACACTATCAGGGGTATCATTTGGTAGGCCAAACATTCTCTTTTAAAAAAAACGTTGAAAATTATCTCTAATAGGATTTTGTCTATAACCCCAAACGTGTGACCCATATGTGACTATTGGTTTACATGCTGCATCAAAAACCACTTGTTTTGTTGAGATTGGAATACTATCTTTAACCATAAAATTCCGCCATGAAGAATTTAATGCATATTTCGCTACTGTAATTCTCTCTGTAAGATTTGAATTGAGTTTTGTGGTGTGAAAATAAGTCCAAGGTACTTGTACTGGTTTACTATTTCTATTATTATATCCCCAAATTTCCATTTTTCATTTGTGCTCAAACGACCACCCTGCCTAAATACCTATGACTTTTCCAAGTTTACTTAATAGAGCTGAACATTTTTATAAAATAGGTCCCATATCTGTAACTAAACCTACGAGAAAATAACACCCATTACTACAATGATTGAACGGAAAACAAAATAAATTGCTTGGATATTTTCGATCATCAATTGTGTTCAAAGCACCAAAAATAAATAGTTTTAAACGTATATTTCTTAAACATATTTGTTTATGGTAATTAGGACTATAAATATCATTAAACATGTACTATTTAAAACTATACTACAAAAATGCATGCCTTTGTATTGTATTACCGTCTTTAACATAAACTACGTAATTTAACTTTAGAATTTGTGGAAAATCTCTTACAATATAAAGTAGACTTACCTGTACACAGGATGGCTAGTGAATAAACAATATGTGTTGATAAAATGCTCGGTACTAGTTTTTTTACAACCCTGTTCTTGAATTAATAAATATTTTAAGATTTGTTTCAAAAATCGTCGCCTGTGCAAGTAAAAATGAAATGTCTTAGCTGTGCGTGTATGTTTTGCACACCATTTTAATAATCTACATAAAATTCGCTACATAAATTACTTAAAATATTCGAAGTCTAGTAATTGAAATGCTAAAAGTTATCGCTGATATATTAAAATGTGTATTAATTCTACCAAAATTTTAAAAATATAAATTTCAGAAGGTCCCAAATTTAATTAAAAACTGCTTTTTAAAATAATCTTTCAAATAATGTAATACAGCCTTCCGTTTGTCCCAATTTTGAAAGAGTGAATAGGATAACTTATATTATTAGTTGTTATAAGATTGTTCTAAGTCATTATTGTTAGAAATTGATAAAATTCTTGAAATTGTGTTTTAAGAAAAGATGCATTCAGAGTCAAGAAATTTTAGTTTTACTACACAAGTACTCATGTTTGAAAATATATTTAAATATGTATACAAAAACATGGTAGTAAAATGTATAATATGTTCTGTGTTGTAACTAGTACTAAAATGACTTTAACACTGTCTTATGGCCAGTCATCCTTTATATTACAGAACTTGCTGTTGTGTTAAAAGTAAGCGGTTCTCACAAACTCTTGTAGAAGACATTTTTTTTG
Source organism: Philaenus spumarius (assembly GCA_018207615.1). Classification (NCBI taxonomy): domain Eukaryota; kingdom Metazoa; phylum Arthropoda; class Insecta; order Hemiptera; family Aphrophoridae; genus Philaenus; species Philaenus spumarius. The sequence goes on from JAGFPH010002148.1 coordinate 4,254, forward strand.
TGTGTAGCATTGCGTAGTTCAGTTATTCCAAAAGTAACCTTACTAAGTATTAAAATTAACTTTGAGTTAATTAGAACTTAAGGAAGTTTAAATAGTAAATTCCGTATACATATTTTGAAAGTCTATTAAAAAAAAGTGGCATTATCTAGAGTACGGTTTGATATGGTTTGCCATGGAAATTAACTCATATTTTTATATTGATTTTATTTTTACAAAAATTTTAACCGTTTAAAAATTCCAAAAATTTACGTCAGACTATAAAGACTTAGACCCCGCCAGGGCTGGTGAGAGCGATTCCTCCTCAAAGCGAGAAAAGCAACTATTATGAGAGTTCCTAAATATTTAGAACCAGAATTATATTCAGACAGTTTCGACAGTATAAGATAACATTATAAACCAGTTTTCTTTAATATTTTGAAATTTTTTTTATTTTAGCGTATCCGTTATAGTTTTTATTGAAAGTAGGATATTTTTAAAATACTTTTTTAAATTTATTACATATTATAGTTATATTGGTTTAATATTTATATGGTGCTAATTTTCACTACTACTTACAGCTTGCCTTACATTATATCATTGGCATGAACTAAATTCTCTAATAGTTTCGTTCAAGAAGTTAACGTGTTACCCAATAATCGAAGTTTATGTACTTCAAACCTAAATGAATCATGTTTAACGAAACTTAATTTAAAGTACTGCGTCAGATATATCAAAACTTTCTGTAGATACAGATCTGGAACATGTTTTATTAAATTTCTCAGCTCATTTTATATATAACCTATTCAAATAAAACGTTAATTGAAACCCTCAAATTTTAGTGTTTTAAACTTAGTTCTACGGGGGAGCAGAAATCTAGGCGAAATATTTCGACAGCTGTAACTCGCTAACGAAACTTTTTTATAACTAGTGTATTACAATTACCTTTTTCATTATTTCCACCTTCAGGAAACAAGTGCTGAAACTTTCTTTGTTTCTTCGCGGCACATTGTATTTACGGAAGAAGAAGAAAAAGTATCAGGTAACCACACCACAAGTAGCAAATTTACACCACATTGACCGATGCTACTTTAGGATATTTCCCTGAGGGTTGATACTAAAGTAATGTTTTGCGACAGTTTGTTTAGATTATATATTTTATTGATCATTTAGGACAGAATTGATTTACCAACCCCTCAAAGTAATAAAATGACTGAGACTCTATGTGTATTCGTCAATCGTCTACGTACCAATGTAGTTTAAATTTTAAAAGTTCCTAATTACTAATTTTCTAGATAGGTTTTTTTTTTTAAAAAAGGAAGGGCATTATGTGTGAAAATAATATATACAACCTGGTTTCTTTGGAGTTCAAACAAGAAGTTTAAATTAAAGAAAAGCACACAACTAAGTTAATTTAGCCATACAGAAATACTTTTTTCCCAGGAAATTATGAAAAATTTCTAAGAAATTACAATTAAAAACACTTTTAAAAGTTGATAGTTGCTTAAAATGTCTCTTTGTGTAGGTTTGGCATCGGCAGCCGAAAGGTATACGACCTTTGACATAGGTATTGAATAGATGTTGTTCGACTTGACAACACTGTCGGCAGCTAAATGTACCCATACCAAACTGATATGGCAGCTAATAGGGACCTATATATCCACGCTGCGCCGAATAGCCGCAATCTTACTGCTGCCAAATAGCACCAATATTGAAACAAGATCCTAAAGGAGTCATACATTAATAAAAATATAATATAGTTATCCGTAAAAGGTCGCAATCAATTTATAAAGTTAAAATATGGATATACTCTTCCCTAAATGGTAGCAGCCATATGGCTTACTTTTCGAAGGCCGCCAAATGGATAGGTGTGTTTATATATATAGGCCTACATATATATAACTCAAGCTGTTTATGTAATAAATAAATATTTTAACTTGTTAATTTATATAAAGAGTGACCACAGTCGGTACCTTGGTAAAACATTCAGTCTGTTGGTGAAAGTTACATAGCCTACAAGTAGGTTTTAATATTTACCTTTTTAATTTATTTTTTTAGTTAAATAATCAGATTTAAATAGAGTACATGTTTTTCTCTGATGCTAATAACAAAAATTGTATTTGTATTTGTTAGGGCTCTTACGAATATCGTTTCCCATTTTTGGAACGCAATACAAAAACATTAAATAATAGGAATATAAATAAATTATTTCTGTATTCGAATACAACTCAGTACTAACAATTACTTATACGTTACCATGGTAACTAAGTAACTTGGTACAATACAATTTTTAGTGAATTGTTTATTAAAATGTAATTAATTCAATTCTAGAAATTGTTAAGTACAAAATGTAAACGGTGTATCCTGTTGAAGTTGATTACAACAGTTCATATAGTAAAATTATTATGTTGATTAGCATTTTCCTAAAAATGGGAATTTTTATCCTACTCTCATGTTTTATGAAAGATGTGACGGGATACGATATGATCCAGTCAGTTCAAAGAGCGTGTGTGTTTTTCTGGATATTTTATTATTTTGTTACATAAGTTATACGTATTACAGAAGTGAAAATAAGAACAAAAATAAAATGTGATTGTGTTGCCTTACTAGGCCGGCTATATTATTTTAATTTAAAACGTTTGTTTAAATTACTTTATATCCTTCATGGTTAAATTTGTACTGACCATTGTTTTGCCTATTCTTCAGGCATTGTAGAGCCGCTTCTATATTATAATTATTATATTTTATTGTCAAAATTTAATGATTTTATCGAAAAGTTTAAGAATAGTTTTCTTAATTTAAGGTGATTTCTTAACTGATAAAAAACCGTTTCGAACTGATAATATTAAATTATTGAGACAAAAAATATTTACATTAACATTTTTACAACCATATAACATTTAGATATCAATGTATATTAAATTATACTGTATCACTATCATTTCAATGATTCATGTTTAGTTGGATAACCGACTAAAATATTAATTTACATTGTAAAAACATTTAGTTATATTTTTTGCTTATATTGTAACCGGTTTGTACAGAAAGGATTCATAAGAATTAAAAAATGGTATGTAATAAAAAAAAACGGAAGTTTTGTTCAGTTTAAAATATATTCTGAAAAATGTGTTCAACTTAAACTGTCTTCAGTATAAACATAGCATACATTTATGAAAACGCACAGTTTGGAATACAACTTCTTATTATTGTAAGACTAAACTTCTTAAATTTATTTATTTAGTGTATCAACATTCAATAGGAAATTTCTTATAACTATTCAATGCCATTTTATTAGGTATTTAAAGCGTTTTATAGATAATAAGGAACAATAAAGAGCCTAGTGGTCACCATATGAATATTTAATTCCATTACGATACAAATTTGTTGCTATTCGTGCAGATAGTTTGCTAGTGTTTAATTTAATAAAAACACACACATATCTTTGACGTTTCGTCAACATAATACATTGGTTAACCGATAAACCTCAGAAAAAATATTAACCTGGTACAGTTATTAATTTAACAATAAAACAATGTGTGCAATAAATTTCATAAACGGACTTTTTTATCACTTACCATTTTGTATAGTTGTTATCTCCTACAATTAATAAGGAGAAATAAGAGCTCATACAAAAGCATAGTAAAAACGCCACAACATAAAGGAAAAACACCAGTCATCAAATTTAATTAAAAGCTAAATAAACTACATAACAAAATTGCAACTAATTATTAGAGCTACGACTAAAAAAAAATTATAAATGACAGAAAAAAACTATTCCAAATATTAAAATTAATCAACAAGAAAGAACGCATAGAACCAGAAAGTTAAAACAAATAAACCACTATTTCTTAATATTTTAAAGTTATCTATAGTTAGCGTGTTTTTTTTTTATAAATATTTTGCATGTAACCCATGTAAAAAAGCTATAGATTACCAACCGACAGACGATAAAAAACCATTGTCTACATTCTTGTCAAAAAGATTTGTAACCTTCTCATTATAAAATAACGCATTATTATTATTATTATTACATTTTTGTGGTTCATGTTCAAACTGTACTCAAAACTGTTGGGAAATAAATAATATATGTTGGAGATAAAATAAAACACCTGTATATAAACTAACTCTAAAACATAAAAAAATTAAATAAAAACATCGTAACACCAAGTAGCATTAAGGATACTTTCAAACGATTGATTTCTACGATACACTACTGCGACCTATTTAGTTTACACAGTTATATGGGCCCTTTTATACCATCACCTTCATGTTAATAGTATTGTCAATGATGGTACAAATTTGGGGTGAAAACCATTAAATCTAAACAAAAAAATTTAATGGTTCTTTTATCTAAACAAAAAAATTATCGAATCCTGCCGTTTTTTTACATTTAGATTTGCAATTATATTATTGATATCGTCGACATTACATGAGGACAATGTAAGTTTGAGGAGATGGTGGTTAATGAAAACACATTCGTATTCAGAGAAAAAGGAACTTAGTTTTGAAGTCGTTAGTGTTGAAGTGGTAATGACAGATTTTGCAGCTGCAAAGGTATTAAGGAGTGGTATTGTTTTTCACAGAACTCGCGAAAATATTCAATTAATTCTCCGTGACTTTAAAAAAAGGTTTCAAGACGATCATAAAATGACCGGCTCATGCTTACACTTAGGTGAGTATTGCGGGAGGGGCAAGGACAAGACAAAGAGCGACCCTCTGATTAACCGATGATCAGGTCTAGAGCAATGATCGTTGATTGAACGTCAAATGAGACGCATCCATTACTTTTACACTGGTGGGATCTTGATCAGATATTGCCTTGCTCTTGCACTGCTGCCTAACCATGTAATGTGAGTAATGAGATATTTAAGTTCAAAATCTTAATCTTGTTTTGGCTTCTCAGTGTCATTTTGTTTTGTTCTGTACTTTAGTTGTAATGCTATTATTTTGTATAGTTTATTTTAATTTGATTATTATAGCTTTCTGTCACTAGGCCTACGTTCCTGTAACTCTTGGCGTACATTTGTGATGAATTTTTCCCTATAGGGAAATTCTTTGGCCCTCACAAAATAAAATGTTTGCCTCGGATACTCCGGCCAATGGCTGGGTTTCGTTCCAGGGGTCAAGGATGGAGGGGGTAAGGAGATGGCTCAGTTCGGCCTAATCCTAGAGACGAGCTCTTATGGTATTAGGACCCAATTCATCACAGCCGAGGAAGGGGGGGGTAGGGAAGGGATGGTACGACGCGGACGTTATCAAATTGCTTGCACCACACATACACCCTAAAGCAACGAACGACAATTGTATGTGAGTTTGCACCACACATACACCCTAAGACAGCAAACTATAATGTATGTGAGTTTGCACCACACATACACCCTAAAATTCCAAAGATCGTTTCGTTCAAACCACTATTAAGATTTGGTAGGCCTAATGTAGGCCTATTGTACGCAGCCTAACTGCTCAACAATATCTATCTATTCCGTCAACGAAATCCCTTTAAATATTACTAACCATGCGACGCTTTTAAACATACAGGTTATTAAACTGTCGTAGGCCTAACGTAGGCCTAATAGGCTTCGGTTGCTCTTAGGCGGTTTCACAACGCCCTCACCTGCCCACAAACTCAACTGAAGTGCAACTCTTACACCCTTCAACCCTTTGAACAATGAATCCGAAAACAACTTAGGCCTAATGTAGGCCTAATATACGCAACCTAACCTCTCAACATATATCTCTATTCTGTTAACGAAATGACTTCAAATGTTACTAACCAGGTGACGCTTTTATTCGTACTGGTTATTCAAATCGAGTAGGCCTAATGTAGGCCTAATATAAGCAACGCTTCAATAAAATTTATAATATTCCGATAAGTAAACCCCGGATGCTATTCACCACCGCTGAAAATGCCTTAACTATTATCTTTACTAATCAATTGCAAAAAGCGTTTAGCGTGGTTAAATAAATCCACCTTATAATATTATAACCCTGCCGATCACTACCCAAGCCTGTGCTTGAATCCTGGTTTTACACTTACCTCTACTTACTCTGATGAGCCAGTTTTCACCCGGCGAGCATCTACCGTTATTTTTATGCTGCTGATTTACACCTAGCGAGCCAACTGCTGACGAGAGGTACTAGCTGGTTTTCACCAAGCAAGCAACCCTCCTCTCTGCCTTAGAGCTCCGTCTTATATAGCGGTCCGCTCCCACTCTCGGCGGTCCGGCCTACATAGTCCCACCTACGCACTGCCCCTCTCCGCGTTGCCCCCTCTTTACCGAGAAACAACGCAAGACTAAACTCAGGCGTGCGATAAGATGCCTGCTTCTTATGACGTTTGATTTAAAACATCGACAAATTTTCCCCTTCTAATTTTGGGACGTTACACATTCCTGTAACTCTTGGCGTACGCTCCTGTAACTCTTGGCCTACGTTCCTGTAGCTCTTGGCCTACGTTCCTGTAGCTCTTGGCGTACGCTCCTGTAACTCTTGGCGTACGTTCCTGTAGCTCTTGGCGTACGTTCCTGTAACTCTTGGCGTACGTTCCTGTAGCTCTTGGCGTACGCTCCTGTAACTCTTGGCCTACGTTCCTGTAACTCTTGGCGTACGTTCCTGTAGCTCTTGGCGTACGCTCCTGTAACTCTTGGCCTAAGTTCCTGTAGCTCTTGGCGTACGTTCCTGTAGTTTCAGAAACTTGATAACGGGAGTTGATTCTTATTCCCGAAAAGTTGCATATTTATTGATTTTAGCACATAATTGATGGGAAATGTCCGAATAAACACTAATAGCAGAACTATTTCAATTACTTTTATACCGGGTGTCCCACGAAGAAGTCCCTATTTTTGAATTGATATGACAGACGTATAGAGCGCGCTACAGACTTGAAATTCTACAGTCATGACTAACACATATGTAAAAGAAATACACCTGAGTATCAGTTAATTCTGACTGATCCCAACAAAATGGCGGAAAAACAAAAAAACAACAAAATCAGCAATCGTATTTTAAGGGTAAACCTACTTTTATTTAGAATATGAACAGCTACAGCTGTTTAGACTATTTTAAATCTATCAGCTGACTGCGTGTATCCACAACAATTAACATATTTGGTAATAAACATTGGCATTTGTTATGAAGTTGCATTGTAAAGTGTCTTATGTACCATGCCGTTTTTAACTGAGCAAAAAGTGAAATGTTGTTCCTGGACTATTGCCTTTGAAAATGATTATGAAGCAATAAGGTGTTTTAGGAAAAGGTACCCAGGTGTAGTTCCACCGTCAAGGAAATCTATTCGTAAGTGGAAGACTATCCTACTAGAAACGGGGTCAATACAAAAAAAATACCATAGATCCTCCAACATAGAAAATGAAGAAATCGTATGTGCTGCTTTCATGGAATCTCCAAATACGCCTAATTCAGTAAGAAACGTGGAATCTGCTACAGGGATACCGAAGTCATCTGTCCAAAGGTATGCCAAAAAGAACAAAATCAAACATTATAAAACTCATTTAGTTCACGGACTGATTGAAGATGATCCTGACAGACGATTGGAATTTTGTTCGAAAATAATTAAAAAGACTGACGTAGATAGCAAATGGCATGAAGGAATCGTGTTTTCAGATGAAGCGACATTTTATCGAACAGGAACTGTAAACAGGCATAATTGTCATTACTATAACACAAAAAATCCACATATCTTACAAGAAGAGAAATTAAAATCAACAGGTATAACAGTTTGGGCTGCTGTTACCAAGGATGGTGTTTTGTCGTATGACATATCCCGACAAACAATGACTGGAGAAAGGTATGCATCAGTTTTAAGCAATCACATAGTTCCTCATCTTTCTCAGCCTGAGATGAAAGACGTTTTTTTACAACAGGATGGAGCTCCTCCGCATTATGCTAATGTGGCCAAAGCAGTTTTGGACCAAAATCTTCCTAACCGTTGGATAGGTCATGGCAGCAGCTTCATGGACTAGCCCCCAAGGTCTCCAGACTTGACTGTTTGTGACTTTTTTCTATGGGGCTTTTTGAAGGAGAAGGTTTATTGTCATAACATTGCGACAGACGATGAACTAATGAGGTTGATCGAAGAGGAACTGTTGTTGATACCTCGAGATTTGTTCAGCAAAGCGTATGACTGTTTCCTATTTCGTTGTCATCAGTTCATGGCGATCGATGGACATCAGTTTGAAAAAGGTTTATGGATCAAATAGATTTAATTGATTTATGAGTTACTTATATCTTCAATTCCCTAATGTTGTTTAGGGCTTAGTAACATCGTTAAAATTTAATAATTATGTTGTAACACTTAAGCAAATAAAACTATTTTAACGAAAAAGTACTATTTCTTTGATATCCCGTCATTTTGTCCTAATGTGTCAGAATTAACTGATACTCAGGTGTATTTCTTTTACATATGTGTATGTTAGGACTGTTGTGTTTCAGGTTTGTAGAGTGTTCGGTGCATCTAATATATTAATTCAAAAATAGATACCTCTTCGTGGGACACCCGGTATATGCTTGTGATAATTTAACTCTTATTTTTTATTTATTTTTGGCATACATTGGAAATTTAAGAAGACACTTTTAAGAAGCCTCCTCTCCTTTACTTTCAATATTGCTATGTAAATGTGCTTGTGTTAGTTTTATAATATTATTTTATTGATTTATTAGTTATTATACAGTAAAATTGCAAAATTAATTTATAATTATTTTTATTTTATTCTTAGTATACGTTCACTGTTATTTATTCTGATTTTTTAGTATGTTTGTTTTTTGCATACGTTTGAAATCACTTCTAGAATGACTGTAGTTATTATGTTATTGTGATCGTGTTGATTAAAATAAAATGCCAATAACAATTTTTAAGAAGTCAGATTTATGATTTTGTAACCTACTGACCGTAAAACCGCTTAGAGTTGTCACAATTGTACCGTGTCTGGACTCATTTTGCGAGGAATAATATTTAGAATTCAGTAATTAGAGTAAAAATTAAGTAAAGTTAACGATTAGAAAAATGTGATTTTGTAACACAACGGGTAATTGGTGAATAATAGGAGAACCTGCTTGGTAGGCCGTGTGAGTGTGTTTGCGCGTGTGGGAGCGAGGGTAGATTTTATGACTTAGAGCGCACTTCCAATGAATACTTCATTCATTGGCACTTCTGTTCGGACAAAGTGTAGATGGTGATGACAGTTTTGGCATAGTCGAACCGAAGTATGGTATGCGGTTCAGTTTTAAACATTTTATATACTTAATGAAAAGCTTGGATTTGATTCCAATGTTTTATTTGATACAATTATAACAGAAACAGAGACCAAAAAAAACCCCCCCCCCCCCCACCACGTAATTGATAACAATCTATTGAAAATTGCAACCCAGTGAACTTTGATGACATCAGTACAGTGCGAGACAGTGGGCCCACGAGACATGTGATTTCTTAATATTAAATTTGTTTGTGTGTTTATTATAATTTATTCTGAATGTTTGTGTGTAAATGTGTATATGATGTGTGACAACGGATTAATTCATCCAACAAATTTTAACTTGAAAATGGCAGAATAAGTCGAAACGGCCGTCGTTTGAAGAATTTATACGACAATAATTGACTATTGACGACGGTAAGTTGTAATTATATTTTAATGTCATAATAATAAAAGATCTGAAATTATGATTTTAGTAACTTTGATAACCCCAAACCCCTCCTAAAATTTCGAAATTTTTCATACCCTTTCTTAGTGATCACCTATGGCCCTAGAGGAAGCTACGTACCAAATGTCATTCCAATCCGTTTGGTAGTTTTGAATAAATCCTGATTTAATAACTTTGATCCCCCAAACTCCCCCTAAAATTTCCAATTTTTGAAACCCTTTCTTAGCGAGCGCCTATGGCCCTAGAGGAAGCTACATACCAAATTTCATTCCAATCTGTTCGGTAATTTTGGAGAAATCGTGAATTAGAAA
>JAGFPH010002148.1:15834-45194 GCA_018207615.1 Philaenus spumarius
AGAGGAAGCTACATACCAAATTTCATTCCAATCCGTTCGGTAGTTTTAAAGAAATCGTTTTTTAATAAATTTGTTCCCCTCAAACCTCCCCTTAAATTTCGAATTTTTTCAAACCCTTTCTTAGTGAGCACCTATGGCCCTAAATGAAACTACATACCAAATTTTATTTCAATCCGTTCGGTAGTTTTGAGAAATCGTGATGAGTGAGTGAGTGAGTTGTATTTCGCTTTTATATAGATATATAGATAACACCTTTGCATATCTCTAATGTAATTTCATTATTTTATTGGTATGTTAATAAAAATTCTTGACTTTTTTGTTCATTTTGGTGTTTTCCACATTACTGTTTTAAAGTTTCATGTTTTAGCATAGGAATAAAGAAAAAAAGTGCGCAAAAGTTTGTATACATTTGTATAGTAAATTTCCATTGGAACAAAATTATACGTTATAACAATAATTGTTTAGATTAATTGTTGAGATTGCATGATATTTTAAGATTTTTATTTTCCTTCAAATAAAATAATTATTTTTGTTCTTGGTAATTCTGAAGTCAAGATCAGCCAGTTTTTGTCAGTACTCGTAAATAGGTTTAACTATAACAATGAAATTGCAAATATTCTTAATTTACAACCTTTTTTTTATCATTTAAGATAATACAAGGACATCTCTTTAATGGTTCAAGTATGAATTTATTACATTACACGAACTAAATTAATAGATTTATACAATTTGAAGTATACATATGTTATTACTTTATAATACAAACTAATTAAATTTTTCTAATTATTTAATAATTGACATGCATACAAATAGATATATAAAGACACATAAAATTTAAAAGTTAAGGCTTATCACAATCTTGGTATATATGTTTATAGTTATTCTTGTGATCACGGGGTCAGGTTGATAAATGGTCTAAGTTATACGCATCATCTAATTTATAAAAATTGATATTCATTCGAAAATTAAAAATATTTTTATATTTATTCATTGATATTATTGTTGATAAAAAATGGCTTATTAAACTGTTCAATGTCTATTTCATGTTAACGTTATAAGTATCATTAGAAAATTGTATGAATATTTTATGTTCTCTACTTGTAAATTATTCCATATTATAGTACTACTATTTTATAAAAAACATTTTATATAGGCCTACATAGAAAAATATGATTTAGTCTACACTTATCAATATTTAGAACTCTTCATTACTTATTTTCCACTTATCTGGAAACGTGTTTTGTATTTTGGTTCGTACATATTAATGGTTGAAAGTCTCAAACTTCAACTAAATTTTCCATTGTTGTTTTGTTTTGCTTTCCAGTACATACTTTGGGTGATCTTCAGTAGCTCGTTATGTCAGTTTATGTCAAGACGGTATTGAAGATGGTATTTATAAACAAAGTGGGTGTGCGCAAATTTTCAATGCTCTCTTCACGTAGGGAAAATTTCTGCATTTTACCAAAATCTATCAAAAAACCTACTTGTAGCACGCACCAAAGTTGTGTAATTCCACACCAATAGAAAAACAAATGCATGGAACCAAACAATTTTTGAGAAAAATTGAAAATTGGTTGTTACAGAGTGATAATGTTGAGGACATCTTCGATTGCTTAACATAATTTATTGAATTAAAAGAATAAGGCAATGCTACTTATATATATATATATTGGGGAAGAGGATTACTCTGGATAGAACCGAATTATAACCAGTTTAAAATCACTTTTTAAGTTACGAGGTTATGTTAGGACAGTCTCTTGCTTTTATTTTTGTCGCAATTAATTTGTTTAAGGTAAACACAAAAACTGGCTTTGCCAACTGGGTTGCCTAATTTCCTGTTTTTTTTTTTATTATTTTTTTATTATTGTTATTCGGTTGGCATTTCATACAGATTATTGTATATCTTACGTATTTAATTAAAATGTATTAAACAATTAAAACACTTATGTATAGTAGATATTATGTTATGTATATAATTTTATGTAAGTGTTTATATGTACATATTTGTATTCTTACATAGGAAATAAAAAAATCCAAATTCAAAATTCATATCGTTTAAATTTGCGCCGGTAGATGTCGTGCTTTAGACAGTTAATTTATCGAAATTACACTAAATAATTCAAACGTTTGTAAATATCTTGTATATGATATTACTATTTCACTTTCACATTTTTTACTGGAATTATATTAGTTTTTATAATTTACCTATTATATTTATTCCTTTCTTTTAATTATTGGCATGGGTGAATTACCAAATTGTAAATTTAAGTTGTCGGTAAGTCAAATTTCGACTCTTAAAGCTTGTATTTTTAAGTATATTTTATTTTATTTTTAACCATACGTATACCTTGTCCTTAAATGTTGGATATTAGTTTTCTTGGATATCTAGTATTTGTATTTAATTTTTGGTTTTATTTTTAACATGTGTCTTTATAATTACCGTGGTTTACATTTGTATATGGGACATTTATTTGTTACAAACTTCTGTTGTCGATGTTCTCGCATAGCCTATTCACGCATCGACATCTCGATCAATCGCCTTCAAATGTTTATTGAATTACATTTGTTTTGAATTGCCTTGTTTTAGTATAAGAAATAAAGCTTATAATGTGTTAAATTGGTTTAAATGGTGTTTATATGTTTTATACGTATTTAAAGAGTATTTTGATTATTTTTCTCATATTTCTGATCTATTCTGTGGTCATTTTGTAATAGAACACAATATTTTATGGGTTTTAATCAACCCTTGTGTATTGTTCCAGTATTATTTTAACATAGAAAGTTTCTTGGTGTTCATTAGGCATTTAGTATGAAAACAGTATATCTATCGTTAATTTAGGCTATCACGACTAACTATACTTTTATTATTTCTAACTGAAAATGATAGGTTATTTCTGTGTATAAAAAAAAGCTATGGGATTTAAAGACTTTCCATTAAATAGGTAGTGGAATGCTCTTTATTTATAACCCTTTGTAGGAAGCTCAAATAATTATTTTAGAATTAATTACATTTTATTGCATTATTTTAGCTAAACAACAACTGGAAACTGCAGATTTTAAAAACATACTTCTATAAACAATTACGTAAAAAAGCTTGTTTTAAATACTTCAACAGTTAATAAAAAAACAACAAAATCAAACTGCCTTGACAATACTGCGTAGATCAAAGTAATTTCCATTATGGATGACATCATTTCAGAAAGCGTTAATGTAGATCGTTGTTTAAGTTTTTGACATATCAGCATCAATAAAGTTCTATTCTGTGTTAATTTTAGAATTCAAATCCATTTTGTAAATGAATGTGTTTCGATCCACAGTGATTTCATTTCCATGGAAACGACAGATTGTTGTATACCAAATCTATTGTTGGAAGAAAATAGAGTCGAAAGTATATCAAAGTTTATTTTACATATGATTTCCGAGTCATAGATGTTATACGTTCATTTACTGTATATAATGTAAATAATATGCTATCATGTTGGCTACACTGCTGAAACTATATCAGTTTAGTCCTTTCTTACAAAATCAATACTCTAGTACTTAATGTAGTAAATAACTATCTCTAATAAATATAAATAAATCGACCACGCAGCTGGACCGCTGACGTGAGTTGAGCAAATTTCCAAAATTAAGTTTATATGCCTATGTTTTAGGGTTTCAACCAACAATTTGGGAAATAGGTCTACTCACGAAGGCGTTGAACAGCTGTCTGTGCGTACGCAATATATTAGTAGAATTTGTTTCCTCCTAGTGGCCTCGCGAGTTTGCATCACTTGGCTTTGAACTGGGTACTTTTATGGTATTTTACGTTTTCGTCGATTTTGGGGGAACCAAGCGAGCTATAAGGTCGCGTAAAAAAACAAAATGCGCAGAATAACATCCTACATTTATATTGTTAGAAAAAACTCTAAAAAAATTTCATTCTCGTATTAAAAATGTTAAAAAATAGTTACTTCCGGTCAAAAAACGTACTTCCGGTTGTTGGATTTTTTGGCTAACGAACTCGTCCGAGCCACATAGACAACCAACACGTGTACCAAATTTGGACCAAATCGGACTTAAAATGCGGCCGCTAGAGTGCGAACACATATATACATATATATATATATATGAATTTTTGTACACCCCAAAACGTGTTCTGGGGACCATGATCGGTGCTCATTTGCTACTCCCGACCTTGGGTCTCACCATAAGGGCCACTGCAATAGCTCATTTTTCCTATGGAAATTCGCTAATTAGTAACAGCCAAATTTAAATTAGAGTACTTGAGAATGTGTAGTTATTTTTGCATTGAAATGCTGAGAAGGAACTACCAAAACGTTGATATATGTTCTTGGAGTAAATATTCAATTATCAAATTTACAAAATAAGAAACACGTATGGAAAATGTTTTACGTTCATGTTTTCAATTGTAAACATTAAAAAAAACTTCTTCTTATACAATTCCAAATGTTGTGGGTGTGTTAAATTTTTTAAGTAATAACTAAATAATTATGTGTTTACTAACTGAACCGTGCCAATATGTAGAATGTTAGGAGTACATAACTTATTTAGTACCTTCATTTAATTAAATTAAAATTATTTATTATCGTTGGTTGATAAATAACCCTTTATAACTATTTATAACGATTTACGTTGATTTAATTTGATTTATTTGCGTGATAGATTACACTTGCATAGAATATAAATAATCTAACTAACGGCTGCCATGATAGTTAAATAGATTGTTAAAAGATTTCATTAGGAATCATACGAACTTTCTTATGATAGCTTTTTTGAACGAAAGCATTAATTTTAAGATATGTATCTATTTTTCGTCAATAACGGGGTACATAGGCTTTAAAATTATGTTTGAATCATTAATTTTGATCAAGAATTAAGGGAAATATGAAGTGCCCACAAAAAAACTCCCTTGAAAATTATATATATATGCATTTTTTTAAATCAATCTGTTAAATGAAAACAATGATTTTAAGCTGTTTGTCTAATTTGCGTTGAATGATGTTTGGATTGTGGGAGAATGGCGTTGCCACAAAAAAAAACACATTTGAGAAATAATATATATGATATCTTTCATAGATTTGACCAGAAAATAAGTTCACTAAGTTTTTGAAACATTATTCCAAAACCCTTTACCCTTAATAATACGAATGTTGAAAGAACAATCGGAGATTAAACTGAACCGTGTATGCGAGCAAATCTCCATCAGCTGTTACCAAATGAGTTCAATTTATTTCCGATTCAACTCACGTACGTTATGTACAATGCATTTGGATATACTTTAGAGGGGAAATTCAATAAAACTTTTGAATACAAAACCAATACGCATTGATATGTGGTGCTTATAAATATGAACATTATTTATAAAACATTTAAAAAAAAAATACAATAATGCCATACTTTAATATTTCTATTTTTCATGAAATATAAAATGCATAGTTTTCCAGTGTATAATCGTTGAGATCGACTTGTGAGGAGCTATACTTGTTGGAATAAAAACTAAAGATATAGTTCAGTTATTGCAGATCGTGCATTACTAAATATGGGCATTTCAATTGAAACGTATTTTAGTTATTAAAACAAAAACTATATTTTTCTATGTAAGTGTTAACAGTTTTAGAAACAGTATGAATTAACATCTTTTTTAATATTACAAAATTTGTATTTTGTTCACATGACCTACCTTACAAAATAATTCCACTTTTATAAGTAGTCCAGTAACCTTTACGATAGTTCTGATTTTTTGCTGTATTGTTGTTGGTATTGGCCCATGAATAATCAAAGTTTTTGACCTCTACCGCCAAACCACATTGTATTTTTATTTTTATTTTAAAAAAACCTCGAAATTCTCGAATTTTATTCGTTTTTTTTGCGATTTTAACTTAATCCTGAAGGAATAGTTTTACGAATAACTATTTTAAACGTTTTCAATTTAGACTGCATTAGTAATATTTATTGTTCTACTTACGTCTGCTCCTCCAAATATTTGTTTATTACATTAAGGCCGTTTCGACTAAATTATTCAGGCAGGGTCACATGCGTTTTACCGGTATTTTGAACCGCATTATAATAGATCTGTATCTAGAAGCGGGCTCGAGTCATCTTTATTATACCGTTTTAGACAGCTGTGGGTTGAGTGACCGGCCCCTACTCTCCCTACCACTCCGTCTTAAGATCCAACAAAATCGAAAAAGCATTCTTGTTTTGAGGTGAATAGATAGCAATCGGATTTGTATGAATGAATGAAAAGAAGCTCATAAATACTGTATTAAATATTTTAAGGTATTTTAATTGTTTTTTCCTCTCTTTTTTATTATTTTATTATAGATTTGGTATTAAGTTATTACTATATTGTAAATTTGTAACTTAAATAACTTAAGAGAATTGTAATTTTGTTTGGATTGGTTTGTTATTTTCTTGTTGTATTATAATATTGTATTTTTAGTAATATTTTTCTAATTCTGTGTAATATATTGTAAGGGTTAGATGTAAGAGACCACTTTAAAGTAATAATCTCGCGTAGATAAAACCCATAATTCATTAATTCCCTGCCTTTCAAAGCCAGGCCCTTCGTCTCACGTTCGGCGCTCCAAGTCGACAACTTGGATTATTCATTCGGAAAAAAATCACAAACAACTCAGCAAAAATCAGAATTTTAAGCAAGATCTGGTGTATGTGGTTACTTTCTTAAAGGTACAATTAATTTGTTTAACAACATTATAGTACGTTGGTGTTGGTGTATATCTCAACAGTAATGTAATAGTTTAAATTAGGAGAATTAAATACAGAGTTTTAAAAATAATTCATAACTATTGAAATAAAATTCATAAAACTATTGAATTTTACTATATTGTAGCCTACGAATCAGCAAAAATTGTAAATAAATTTGTATTACCTTTTCAGGTACGTCTCACCGATCCAATTTTAGTAGTATTTGGATTACTGCAGTTTCAGTCTTCTTGGGCACATCATCAGATACATATAAAATAACATAATTCTAGCTACAATGGCTCCGTATTTATTAGCATACACAACACACTTATAAAATGGCTACACAGATTACAAAGCACATTATATTGTATATAATTTGGCCAGTACAGTAATCAAACAACAAATTACATTTGATTAGTGAGACATACAACTTACAATGATTAGTGAAAAGGTAATACAAAAAATGTATTATCAAAAATAGGATAATACCACAAAGAAAAAACTGTAATTATATTGCTTGATGTTAAATAAATACAATATGTAGACGTCATGAACAAAAATAGACACTAATTATTGAAGAAATATATGTACAAATTAATTTACATACTTTTAAAGCTAGTAAAACATCAATTTTATATCTTATCTGTTTTACGAAAACCAATAATTTAGTCTACAACAATTCTAACTACTTCGTCCACAAATATAACACATTTTCTATTCATAGTTCTACACATAAAATCCATTCATCAACATCCGTTTGTGATGTTTATCTTGTACTGAATATATCTTTACATTTTACATGCAGATGATTTTAGTGAAACCAATTGCAGAATTGAAGTAGAATTTAAATAAGAAAGCTGGCAAAACAAAATAACTGCGAAGATACTAAATAACAATGTATAATGTGTACAGTAAGAATTTGAATAAATAAATAACAAAAATGAAAAAAAAAACTTAATTTATAAGTACATTTGATAAAATTTGTATATTGAACTATCCATAACTGTTCTTAAATTTATGGTCAGACCCAACAGATGAAACTAACATGCATTTAACATTTCTGTGTGAATTTGTTACATTTATTTCGAATATCGATTTGAATTATCTTTAACAGTTTGACCAGTCGCATCTAAATCCGTAAAAATTACCTAAACCGAAGTGTTTCTAAATAAATTTATATTTTCTAATCAATTCCCTGCTTTACTTAAACCGCTTGACATCTAAATCTTGAATTTCAAGTAAATTTATCCCATCGGTTGAGATAATTTGTAAACGCACTAACTTGCATTTCATTGCCAGCTTTTGCGAATGCGTAGCAATACACATTCACCACAACAGTATAGCCTGCATTTAACACTTATATATCAAGATCCTACAACAAATGGCGGATTAAACTTTTCATATTTTCCAAGATCTTAAAGGTTTTCTTTTAAAATTTCAATTCAATAGCAAGCAATTAAGTTTAGTTACTTAATGTAAAATCAGTAGTTATGTATTGATGTTCCGTTATTCGTTAAGATCAAATGCTTTCTCTGTCGATAAAAATTGTCACTTCGTAAACCGGATTGTCAGCCACAGCTTGAACCTAATGCTATATTAAACCAGTTATTAAAATGCATTCATTTTCTAATTTATTGCATGTTTTTCAAATGTCATTGAGATTATCATATGTATATTATAATGTCTTAATGAATTAAGATTGTCCTAACCATGTTCAGTTCAATTCTAATTTTGAAAGTTCATTTAAATATCAAACTTTTAACCTAGCCTAAATATAATAAACTATTTCAACTCGTTTATGCATGTGTAAAGTTTCATAATGCTTTCCAGTGATTATAATGTTAATTGTTTAAATTATATGTAAATACAAGTAAATGAAATATTAGAGTTTTTTATAATTTAGATATATTTTAAAATCATTAGTTCAACTTAAACAAGACCATGAACACAAGACACATGTGCTTATTACCATTGTAAATCAAATTGCTTGAAATCAATCAGAATGCAAAAGATTCTTAAAGAGTACTGAAAGGTTATGTATTCAAACTAGCATAATAAAATGGCACATAAGTTATAAGTACTTCAATTTTAATCTCTAAGTTTTAATTTTAATCTCTAATAATTTTTAAAACCATTATGTAAGAAAGTACTATTGAGTCAGTCTTTTATTGTTTAATATCCATGCAAAAAAACATTTAATTTCAATACTACAATCGGTACAGTTTTCAATTAAAATGCTTCAATAAATTAAAGTTAAATTTAAAAAATAACAATAGAAAATTATGAACAAACAACTTAATTATGTATTATTTACTGAATTTGGGCATAATTTAGACTTCATTTTATGTTAAATTCATTTAAATTTTTTGAACTTATTTCAATTCCATTGCAATTTATCTTCTACAAGATCAAAAACGTTAACGAAAAAGTAAAAATAAATCTAATGAAATTATTAGGTGTGACGTTGCATACGTTTTTCGGCTCACTGTCCCCGAGGGACACAATTTTTTTGTTGAATTTACATAATTAAAAAATAATGTTTAAACTTATATAAAAAATCTTTTGTTAAATTTATTAATTGCTTTATTTTCTTTTTTACATTTTCCGAAACTTACTTAAAAGGTAAACCTTTTACAAATTTTAATTAATCACATGAGTGTAAAGTTAAACTTATCAATAAGAGATATTATATGTATGTAAATCTTTAAAAGAACATCGATTATACCCATGTAAAGGTATATTTAGTCCTTTATAATTTCTGTTCAATGTAACAATGGCTCAATTTTTCCTTTTCTAATGTTTGAATTTAACCTTTTATAAGTTGTTAAGGAGGTACTTTGTAGTGGTTTTCTTCAAGTGTCAAATGGAATATTCAAGGAAGATTTTAAAAGCTGTGTTCAAGTAAGTAATTTTCGTTATTTTTTTATTCGTATATTTACTGTATATTTACCTCTTGAACAAAATATTTCTAAACAATCGTCTTATCCGGGGCCTAGTCACCTTCCAGTACCGTCCAAGAGTGGTACACTTTATATTATACATGAGCATAAAGTATTCTCTGAAGGCCAGTCTAAATAAATACTTTACTGAACAACCAATGAGAATGTTTCAAACCATGTTCACTTGGCTCATTAAACCCCCGAGATGACTCTTGACGAAACAAATGCAAACAGATTATTGAAAATTCTTATATTTTAAGGAAATGAATATTTGTTAGGATAGAGACTATTGGATATGAGGGTAGCGTTGCCTGAGATACTGACACATGCGCAGAGGGTCGGAATGTTTCCTTAAATGACAAGATGATTTTATATAAACATAATGAAAACAGAGTTTTGTGCTAATATTTCTACACATTATGGGTAAAGAGGGGCTTGCTTTCGGTGTGGTAAGGGAGAGAAATAATTCAACAGTATGAAGAATTCTCAGACATCATAACAAGTGTTTTCTCAGAATATATCAATACACGTGCTGTTCTCTCTCTCTCTCTCTCTCTCTCCCCTCTCCCTTTCCCCCCCCTCTCCCTCTTCCTCTCTATTTTTGTACTATACTCCAGTAGAAGGGTGCCAATTATAACGCGTGGAAAACGTTGAGTTTTACATTTTTCTTGTTCAAACACATACATATTTTTTGTTGTAACTTCTCTTTAAATAATTTGCATACGAAAAGTAAAAATAAATAGCATTTTCCACTAAAACTTTTTCATCTGTATTTACTTTAGCTTATTTAATGAAACAAATTTAACTAAATCATTCATTATTTCCAAAAGAAAAAAAACATCAACTGTAAATAAACCAGAAAGTTATTGTATTTATTTCTATTGTAATTAAAAAAGCTAGTCAATTGAGATGTTATTTTTTATTTATTGTTAATTTAATTCAGATAACTCCCAAGTGTGCCACACCCTATACCCAATAATTGAAATAACATGGTAAAACTTTGTCGGATTCTCTCAGACGACTATTTTACACAACATTAAATGTTTCAACACTATCTGTTAAATCACTACACACATACATAAATACTAAAAAAATTGTAATATGATGTACTTGTATGTTGTAAACTAGTTTTGTTTGTAAAAAACGTTAACTTATAATTGTTGGTTATTGATTATTAGTTCTGAACATTGAAATTAAAAAAAAGGTATGTGTTTATAATAAAATTGTGAAGTTAGAAAATTTGTAGCGCTTTTTCAAATATAACCTACAAATACGTTGCATTGCATTTTTTATATTAATAACGAACCAAAGATTGGTTTATATGAGGAATTTTTACTCATTACAACCAATAATTACTACTATTTTGAATGTTTATTTAACCTTACTTTATTAGTGTAAGTTATAATAAGATAATTGTATTTCTGAGTATTGAATACATAATCTATTTGCTCGTTGAAGCTTAAACAACCCTAGTGCCTGTACTACGCACTTCTGCTTTAACTTCATAAATAGGATAATTACTTTTTACAGACTACTTCAACTCAATGACAAACATCTTCAAACGAGATTTTTAAGCAGAACCAATTACAGCATTATTTGTATGAACAATTCTGTCCAATTACGATCCAATTCACATAGAGTTTAATTAGTGGTTTAAGCAATTTAAATGAAAAACTACAAACTAGGTTGAAAACAACGTTTATTTTAATTAGTTATTCTATTATTTAATAGCGTAACATGTAACAGTCGAGAGCAAATACGATTTGGAAGTCTCACCGGCTGTTTGAGACTGTGCATGTATTAAAAGAGATTTATTTATTTACCTTTTGAGTGAACCACAGAAACTTCAGAAATATCTGAGTTAACCACTTACAATAAATTGTTTAATTAGTAACAATTTTTTATAAGCAAAAAAGTTATAATCCCCTAATTTAAAAAATTGTATACGCCCTTAAATAAACAAAATATATGTAATATATATACTGTATATATTACATAAATAACAAAATATCCCTCCCTTATGTTTAAAAACAAATGAAAACCCTCCCTTAAGTTAAATATGAAAAAACCTTAGTTTTTGTTACAGAGTAATAATCATGTAAATATCATGGAATTCAAAGTATTAACCTATATAATATATATACCTATGCACATAAGAGTTAAGTGAATCAGCTGATTATGTTTCTTAAATTGTATCTTTATAACACTAATTAGTATGCAATATTTCAACTCCATATCATTTACTGTTTGTTTAAATACACAACATAGCAGCTAGAACGAAATTTAAGCTTTTTAGGACATACCTACAAGGAACTTTTCCTTTTTCTTTATTTCTGTAAGAATAATCATATCCTGAATATTTTAAACAGAAAGTATTTAAGCTCAGAATGGATGACAATAACAATCTAAACTTTAATGGCAAGACTTTGAAAGCCCCGGAGTTATTTTGTTTTAAGTTTTATTATACACTGACTGTCGAAAGTTTGCATCTAGAGTTTGTAAATAGTGTTAAAGGTTTCGTAATTTATCGAAAGTCATATATTTTACAGGGTTTTGTGATGCAATTTTACCGTATGATACGTTAATCCAAATCTAAAGTTAAAGAAAAAATAGTGAAATTTAAGTTGTCCATACACTACAATAAGAATAAGAAAACATAAATGTTTTTTTTTATCATTAGGTCTGGTATCATGAATGTCCTTAACATTTTAATAAACATAGTATTGGTTTTATTTCAACACCTAAGTAACAAGATAAGCCTACAAATTCATTTTAAATGTACCAGCTGTGTTTATAAAAACTTTTAACCTATGCATATAAAAGTTGTATAAATACAAAAAATTATGGTAAAAAAACTCAATTCAAATTATAAAATGTGTTATAAAATTTATTGAATTGTAAAAAGTAATTCTATCTATCATTCAAAAAAAAATGCAAAATATAAATAGATTTTGTGTCTCCATAACTATTAGGAAAATTTACACTTTTATTCAGTTTTAGAAATTTTTATAATGATTTTCTTCCAGTAATTTTAAAACAAAATCCTTTTCACTACATTAAATTTCAACAATTTATTTCTTAATGGTCATTATGGTATCGTGCATCACTTGGTACTTAAACATCACTGTCTTTCATATCCATAATTTACTTTTTGTTAAACCTAAGGTTTTAAATTTGTTTTACTTTCCGATTTGTTACAAATGTATATTAAAATTCACATTATTAGTGCAATGCTTTTCACAAACCAGTTTTTCTCAAAGTGTATTATGTTAATAATGTCTTAAATAAATTGATTTAAGAATGTAAAAGTGTTGACTTATTGACAATCTAAAAAGATTTGTAATTTAAAAATTGTTTATAATGAAAATAAATCCAAGCAGATGCAAGTTTAAGACTTTTAAATTGGCTTGTCGTACAAGAATGTGTCGAATGCTTTTTTTGATTAATCGTTGATACATTTTTATTTCCTTTATCCTAAGGGACAAGGGACTAGGGGAAATATCGGGTCCAGTAACCAAGCTACAAATTGACCACTGTTGCTTTAGGATATTTCCCTGAGGGTTGTTACTAAAGTTTTTTTGCTTGAAGTAAAATATTATTTGTTTTATAAATTATTATAACAGGAAATTCATTCAAACCATATATTCTTTTAAATAATATGAATGAGAATTAAATATGCCAATTTGTATATTATTTTAAATATCCGGATGTTTTCATATAGATATCCACAATTTTGTTACTAAATAATATATGTGTCTAGAACACCTTAACCTATTGAGTAGAAAGTTTTGACGATTTTTATCAATTTATAAGTATTAAATGTAACAATGAAACCTAATTTGGTAAAATAATCAACTTGTTCAAATAATCCGTTTCAAGTTAGCGGCCATTTAAACCTTTAAATGAAAATAACTAAAAAAAATTTAATTTGTATAAAAAACTGAAATATTACATTTTTGTTTCGCCATTGGAACAAGCCCGGAAAGTTTCTTAAAAGCTGCGTACTCGCATATAAGTATCATAATATAACAACTTTAAGGTGTTTGCCTCAATATAGTGAGAAAATATTGAAATTTACAAATATTTTTAAATTGGCTTGTCGGTCGAAGAATGGATTGAATTCGTTTTTTTCGTTTTTTGGTTCTTTTTTTCCCTATATTTGTATTTACTTTATCCAAGGGGAAATGGACTAGGAAGAAAATATCGGGTCCGGTAACAAAGCTACAAATTGACCAGTGTTGCTTTAGGATATTTCCCTGAGAGATGTTACTGGAGTTTTTTACTTAAACTGGAGTTTATGTTGAAGTAAAAATATTACATGTTTTATAAATTATTATATCAGGAAATTGATTAAAGACATTATATTCTTTTAAAAAATATGTCTCTTAATAAAATCTTAAATTAAATATGAACATTTGTATATTATTACTATTTTGTTTACTAAATAATGTATGTGTCTAGAATGGCATAACCAATTAAGTTGACGTTTTTGACGTTTTTTGTCAATTTATGTGTATTTAATGTAACAATGAAACTTTTTTTTTAAATAATAAACTTGTTCCTATAATTCGTTTCAAAGTTGCGGCCATTTAAACCTTTAAATGAAAACAACTCAAAACAAGTAAATTTTTATAAAAAAACTTAAATAATTCATTTATGTTTCGCCAGTGTAACAAGCCGGGAAAGTTTCTCCATTTCTTTGTGAGACATCCTTTATTACAACTTGACCTGGTAAATAAAATTGCTCGAAAACTGCGTACTCGCTATCTATGTATCATAATATAGCTACCTAAAGGGGTTTGCCTCAATATAGTGGCAAAATATTGTAATTTACAAATAATTTAAAAGAAAGTTTCAACCTGAAGTAGTGTCGAATAATGCTATTTATCCATTTAAAATACATAGCTCAGCTGATTAATGAAGGTCATTGCTGGTTAACTAATCAGCTGTGTTCTATAACAACTTTGTAACATTATATTGAAACAAGCCATAATATATAAACAGTTTTATTTAAAAAATAATTTTACGAGTAAAAAGCAAATGAAATATGTCAGTAAGCTAAGAAGACTAATAAATATTTCCTAAGCTATTAAGCTACGATATTAACCGATATAAAATAAATGATTGCAGTAAATTAATTTGGTCTACTGACAAAAGGAATAGGTAATGTACAGCATATAGTTTTGGTAATAGATACCGAGTTTGTTAAATTAAATGCAGTCTAAAACACAATTATTATTGCAAAAATCATAAATTTTGTTTCGAAGAAATAGGAATACCGAAAAAGATGTTGATGTATTTCAGAGTAGTGTTCATTACTCGAGTCCGGTAGAAATGGTTAGCTGAGATCAACATTAATCATAAATAAATGCATCCTCAAGTAAACTTAGTTGAACAGGCCGGTGAACAGAGAAATGGGCCACGTATTACGCGCATATTGTCACGATTCACAGCCAACCTGGAAAAGACATATATAATTTATTGAGAAACTCATGAACACATCGCATATGACAACAGGCTACGCTCCGACAGAAATCCAATTAGAGCAGGAACCACGATATGTGTGGGAACTTATTTTCAACGAGATAAACTTATGAGAGACCAATAAACGTGGAAAGACAAAAACTAAAATGTTTTGAAAAAATAACCAGGATAGGCAACCGACAAGCGAACCAAATGGACGAGTAAATGAAACACATTTCAATTTAGGAGATTTAGTATTAATTTTAAACGCAAAAAAGACGAACTGAGAAAGGAATGAAACGGATCAGTTAGTGCTAGCATATGGTGGACCGTCCTAAGTAAATAGGAAGCTAGGAAGGAAAACATATGAAATCACAGTTCAAGACACTAACTAATAAAAGGAATTCTTGATGTAAGGGATCTTTAACCGTATTATCAGTCAAAACCAATTCAATGAATAAAGTTAAGAAAAATCAATATGCGTAACAAAGAAGGAAACCGATCAATACTTTACACTGGCACAGCTGGACGGGAATGGAATATTGTTCAATTAAGGTGTAGTAAACAAACCTAAGGTCAGGATCTGAGCTGAACAATCTATATGAAATGAACAGCTGATGGAAAGGTTCAACACAACGGACGGGTCAATGCAGCGAGAACCAGTCATTCCATGTAGACAGAAATGTACAGGAAGTAGGGACAAATAAATAGTTTAATGTTATACAATAATAAAGGTGTATGATTTTTAAATTGTAAATTATAAATTGCTGTAATCATCCAATGCTAGGGTGTATTAACCAAAGCGAAGAAGAGGGATGTAAATTTAACTAGTTTAAAATAAATCAAGAAAATCAAGAGCAAATGCTTTCAAGCAGCGAGTCGACAGCAGAAACCAAGAGAAGAACTAAGAACTTCAGGTGTATGGATTACTCCAAATTGTATAAGACAACCGATTTCGAAGAACCCAAGAGAGTTTCTTTCCGATTTCAGTCATCCGTCGATTTACTTTAAAAACGTCAACTTTATAGACTAGTCCGTCAAGGCCTGATGTCATTATTTCCTTAAACAGAAAGAAGATTCACCGAAGGCAAATACAAATAGAGGTTCCCTTTAAATACACCAGCTATTCTCCATTTTGTGTTTCTACTACTTCTGTATCTCTTGAACCACTTAACCTATTGAGTTGAAACTATGCACGTTACTTATGAAAGCAAGGACCTAGGTTGACAAAAATAATCAAATTGTTGTGCCATTTAAACGTTTTAAATGAGAATAACTCAAAAACCCTAAATTTGTATAAAACAAAAATTTAGCTTTTTTAGCCCGTTTGATTTCCTATCGGATAATATAAATTGTCTAAACTAACGAACAAAGGGTAACAGTAGAACAGCATCATTAGTTTGACAGAATCCACTTCCTAAGGACAAAGCGTAGACAATAATTAATATGTAAGACCAATTAATAAAGGTTTACCTAGGTTGTTCCTGAACATGAAATGATATATGGAGACCTACATCTATTTCGTTTAACATTTCCACTAATTTACATAATTTAGATATTCTTGAAGTGCTTAAGAAGATTGCACTATTTCTTCAATATCCAATACGGGTGTCCCACGAAGTACACACCCCACAATAGAGGCTTTACAAATATTATGTGAAAATTTTAACAGTACAACACTTACTGAAACCAAATGGTGGAATAATGAAACATTTATTAATCTTCTCCCTCTGTAAATAGGTATTAAAATTATACCTTACTGATTTTGTAACAAAAATTTAATTATTAAAATAAATTACTGTAGATTTTGTTAAATATTTGTATTGTTATATTCTAATGATCTAAGGCATTTTGGTAAGAAAACTACAATACACCATATTGGAAAACTTAAAACCAAAGTCTAAAATTACTCAATCTGTAATCAATCCACGGCGTCAAATTGGTAACAGTGCTTAAAAGAATGATTCGTAAGCTTTTAAAAAGAAATTTTTTGTTATCCGTAGAAGTTCCTCTTCAATTGCGTCTTTTAAATCCTCATCATTGTTGAAGCTGTGGGAATAAAAATGTTCCTATAGGTAACAAATAAAAAGAAGTTAAATCTGGGGATCGGGAAGGCCAATCCAACAAATTACTTCCACGACCAATCCAACGCCCATTAAGGTTGAAATTTAGTAATGCCTTGACAGGATTTGCGAAGAGGTAAAGCACCATCTTGTTGGAATATTGCTTGGTTCATTTCTGGAACCATAAAATGAGGCAAGACATGTTGATTAAAAACTTGTGCATATCTAATGCCAGACATTGTACTGTCCGAAATTTTGTAAGATAATACCCCGTTTAAACTCACAACCACCCAAACAGTAGTGCCTTTTGATTTGAGTAGAGTCTTTTCAAGAATATGGGGATTGTTAGTGTTGTAATAATTACAATTATGCTTATTCATTACACCATTGCGGTAGAAAGTGGACTCGTCTGAGATAACAATTCGAGCATGCCAATGAAGATCTAACTCATGATACCCAATGATAAAGGAACAAAATGCCAATCTTCTGTACAGAGAGAGAAAATTTAAAAAAATCATTAATACACCATTTTGTTTCTGCAAGTGTAATGCTAAAATGTTCACAGAATATTTTTAAAGCCCCTATTGGCGGGTGTGTAGAGCTTCAAAACGATCGATCCATTAATGGACAAGCTATACAAAATCAAACGTTTAAACCTCTTCGTGGGAAACCCTGTATAATAACAACACTTATAAAATTGTATTGTAACATTTTATCTATTACTATCAGCTTAAACAATTTTTATGCTGTCACTAATTAATTAATCTATAAAACTAAAACAAAATAACCTTTGTAGAAGTTAAATGTAAACAATGTAGCAAACCAAAATTGTGTATCAAATTTCAACTTAATTCCAGGTTAATTTATTCCCATCTGTGTTTCACAAATTGTCGATTTAAATTTCATTCCAACAATCTAATGTACAATGTCTATCTAGATTGCGCGTAATTATCAAGTTTCACTTTATTCGTTATTTCTACTCTTGGTGCCAACTTGTTTTATCTACAGTTTAATACAAAACAAATTTACTCGCAAACAGAAAAAAATAACACTGGGATTTAGGATTTTACGAGCAGCATGTTGTATAGAAGCCGCAGACTGAACAGCAATAACCTCTTGACGTTTACGGCTGTTGCATATTGAGCTGGTATTAGAAAAGATTCAGGTGTACGAGATAGAGAAAGAGTCGACTTTTGGCAATATAAGAAAACAGGCAGTAATACTCTAGTTGTTATTATATTTTTCATTCTAATATACATATTTTTGAAGATAAAACTTCTTTAGACGCGTTGGACACTTTTTTGCATGAAGAAAATGATTGAAATCGCGTCACCGTCATCGTCATAGTATCGTCATCGCACGGTCACGCTTTTTTTTAAGGTTTCGTTTCATCTCCGCAAATATTTAAGGCTACGCCACATCTCCACAATTATTTAAGATATAGTCGCTTCCACGAAATTATTGAAGACTCCATCGCATATCCGCAATTATTTAAGGCTCTATTTTATCTCTATAATTACTTGACTCAGATGGATCTCCACAAATATTTAAGGCTCCGTCGCATCTCCGAAATTATTTAAGGCTCCATTACAACATTAATACGTTGATTTTTAAAAAATATTTCTTAATGTCCCGAAAATAAAGTTAACTAAAAGCTAAAATGTTTTTACTTCTGACGGCAATCCCACGGACTGCCTGTTATTAGTTTTTTTTTAGGAAAGTTTGTATTTTATACTATGTAAGCCTAACTAAAAAAACTCCTTTTTCAATTTCATGAGTTTAAATTGATGTATTGTCCATTGCCTTCTGAGTTACACGATCTAAATTTTAACAGAAATGCGTCTAAAACTGTGATTGGAATTGTGCACGATTTAGTGAAATTAAGATGTATTTTAGGATATTTTACAAAACGCTACCCTAAAACTAACGAAAGCAGTTACGATTAGTTTTGTTCTTATGTAAACGAAATATAATTTACATGTAATACACGAGTACATTCCCAGTAATTGCATCTTTTCCTATTCTTTCTCTATTTTGTCTTCCCTTTAAACAATAAACAAAATCTGGATTACTGAAATTGGGTTTTCAGTTTCCGCAATATAATTTAACTTGGCATGGCTGCATACCAGATTGCATAACTGGAACGTAGCTTAGCCTACATTTGTTTAAACGTATACAAAATTATGTGATTAAACTATTCACCTACTTTGAGCCAATTTGTATCAAGTCTGTGAATGGTACAATTCACCAAAGAAACTATATAAAACATGGCATAGAGAGTAGTAGCAATTTCAACTTTAATTTCAAGACTAGACCAGCCCTGGAGACATCTTAGTTGCAATTTTAGTTTAGATTTGACCTCAACTGAATTTAAATATTGAAAATTCAAAAACGGTTTCTAAAATGTATGTAGTTAAATTAATGTTATGAATTGGAAAATTTGTTTAAAGCTACTGCTATTTATTATGTTTGTATAGACACCAATATACAACTTTTTCCAGTACTGGAATAAGATTATTACGTTAGAGATGTATAAATCAACTTTTTGAACTTACCGTCCAATAGTCTAATTTTACACATCCAACGACGGCCGTTTCGGCTATTCAGCCATTTTCAAGTTAAGGACCATTGTCCTTCGTCATTAATAAAAATAAAAACACATAGTACACTTAAAATTACTTATACACACGAGTCCACAATTACAAAATACACGCTCGCACATTTTAATGTCCGTGTGGTAAGTTCACTGTCCACGGCTAGACTGAGATAACGAGTCTCCACGGCTAGAGATATATAACTGAAAATGTGTTTTTTCACTGAAACACTTTTTTCAAAAAAACGAATGTATTTACTTTCTGAAACAATTAATTATATAAATCACAGTTAATTTTAATAAAATAGATAAAAACATTTCATTCAGCACATACAAAATGTATTTGAGAGTCAACCAAAAAAATTTCTGCACTAATAACAAATCCCTTATATTAGAATTTCAACATAATAAAATATATGATTAGTAAATGAAAACAAAATAGAGCGACGTGAAAATAGCAAAAATCTATACCTAGTAGTTTATTAACATCGGTTGAAATAGTTTCTAGTAAAGGCCATGATACACCGAGCTCGCTCCCGCGGCGGACGCGAAGTTTGAAAAATCGCTCACCGTGTTAACAAATGGAACAGGTCACACAGAGCAGCCACTACCACTTGCTGAGCGATTTTTTTAAACTACCGACGTGGGAGTGTGGTCTTGCGCATGCGCAGGGGTGCGCCTCGAACGGCCAAGGCCATCGCCATCTCCCTTGTCGCGCCACCACCACTACGTCGCGACTGTGATCCTTATTTGACGTTGTGTTTTATTGTTTTTCTTGTTGCCATCATGGAACAACTTAATGAAGAAGTTCGGAAAAGGCCAATGTTGTGGGGCAGTAGAAGTGAACTCTACAAAGACGCTACACGGAAGGATAAGGAGTGGGAGGAAATTGCCCACATTCTAGAAAAAGAAAGTAAGTATAAACAAACTAAACTCATGCTTAGTTTTAACACCACGGAAATCATGCGCTTCAGTTTAAACTTGAGTATCAGTTCCTCGTCACTACTAGAATCGTCTTCCACCCACGGAACACTATTTCTTAGGAAGTCGCGGTTGCACCAAGGTACATCGGACGACATCTTGTTCACTACTAGCAGTGGCCGAGATTCGAAGTGACAACGCTGTTGTCGCCGAGATGAGCTTGACCACTCCCACCTCAAAACTCCCGGGCGGGCGCGGTACTTTTGGTGTGGACTGGCTTGTGGTAAAACGTCCGCGCGCTACCGTCCCTCGGCGGTAGAGGCGGATGTTTGTTTGTTTGTTTGTTTGTTTTTTCGCCTTTATTTGGGCGCAGTCGAGGCTATGAAGCCCCTTCTACTGAACCCATCAACAAAATACATAAATAATTACAAAATTTATAACAAAATTATAATAAAGACAATAATAACAAAATTATAAATATAACAAAATTATAAATATAAAGAATAATATAAACTAACATGACTCATGCTACAAATAAAATAGGTAAATCATAAATAAAATATCCGCGAAATACACACATACATACACATGCCTACATACATACACATGCCTACATCCATACATACACACACAATAGATACTATACATACTTTACATACAATACATATCTATAAAACTACGCAAATTTTTAATGAAATAACTTTAATTTTTAATAACAAAGAAAAACTTTAAATTTAAATTACAAAACTAAAAACAACCACAAACTTCAGTGCCTCGATGAATGTAAAAGACCAGTAATAAAGAAATTATTTTATACAACATGAAAATATTCATATTACATAAAATTAATTGGAGTAAATCAAAACATAAAAAAGAAAAAAGAAAGTATTACCAGGAAATCACACACTCTCTCTTTGCCTGGCCAAAAACTGCCCCCTAACATTCAATCTAAACTCCGATAGACCTGAACCCTCGCTTACCCGGGCCACAATCTGCAACCTGAAACTGCAAAGGATTTGTTTAAGATGGATGTACGGTGGAGGGGAATTTGGAGAATTCTAGAAGCCGAACGTGTATTGACACTATGTATATCAGACATAAAATTAAAAAATGTAGAAAAATAACACGGAGAATTAGTTTTAAAATACTTATATAATACAGTCAACAAAGCAAGATCTCTTCGATAACAAAGCTTGAGCCATTTCAATTGGTTATAAAAAGGAGTAACATGTTGACCAAAACCTATGGAGAAAATAAACCGGATACATGCATTTTGTGCCCGCTGGAGCCTTAATGCTACCTCTGCCTTCAAGTCACTGTAAACGACACAACCATAATCAAATATAGGAAAAAGAAGTGACTCGACAAGCAGAGCTCTCACCTTAGTGGGAATCAGCATTTTGTAGCGTCTCAACTGTCTTACCGAGGAAAAGACCTTGTTGCAGACATTGTCCACATGGTTTGACCAAGTAAGCGTTCTATTGAATAAAATACCAAGATTTTTGACTTCATCCTTAAATTCTAAGTTAATATTATTAACCTTTATATTAGGCACAGATCGAAAATCAATATTCTTTAATAAACGTGGGTAGCTGATTATAATTGCCTGCGTTTTCCCTTCATTAATCTTGAGACCATGACGAGCTGACCAAACAGTCAGTGAAATAATATCTTTATTTATAAGGCTTACGCATTCATCTATATTGGGAACATCACAGTGTTTATACATCTGAAGATCGTCTGCATAGAGATGGTAGCTGCAATTATTAAAATTTGAAGAGATGTCATGTATATATAGAGAAAAAAGCAATGGTCCCAAAACAGATCCCTGCGGGACCCCTCTTTGTACTTCTAACCAGCCTGAACGGGAGTTATTCGGCCCAAGAACACACTGTTGTCTTTTGCTAAGGAATGCCTTAAACCATCTTAAGGAAGGTGGTGAGAAATTTAAACTTTTGAGTTTGCTAAGCAAAATGTCGTGTATAACCGAATCAAAAGCTTTGCTATAGTCAAATAGTGTCAGAAACGTGACTTCCTTCCGGTCCATTGCATACCTAATGTCATCTGTAACTTTTAAAAGGGATGTCGGTGTGGCATTACCTTAAAGAGACAACAGAACAAAATACTTCAGTAGAAGTTGTTAGCAGGGGCTTACAACTCCCTGCTCGTTTCGCGAACTAACCCCCACCAACCGATTATTGTGTCCTCCTCTGATATTTTCACGGAAATAACAATTGATTAGAACAGAGGCACTTGGACCCAATAAGGGGGTGGGGTAGCAGTGAGCGGAATCCTGACGCATGCACAGTACTGGAATTTTGTGATACAATTGAGAGACAAATATAAATAAAAGGATTTTATGGTTTTAACCCAAAGTTAATTATGTATGAATGTAGTATACTGATTTAGTTTACTATATTATGCTGATATTAAATTAATAAACTAAGCAAAACAAGTTTTAAAATTATGACAATTTTAAGGAATGAGAGCGGCCACTTGCCGCAGTTTCTTATTTACATGTAAGGATTAATTTTAATGTTAGAATTTCATCAAATATAATTTATAACTAAACTGAATTTCAGGTAAACTTACTTATAAATTACTCTTGTCCAATAGACAGAAATACAAAATATAGTAACTTACATTTTGTCAGCCCAAAGTTTAATTTAAAGATATAAGTGTATAAAGGAATAGATTG
This sequence comes from Philaenus spumarius, assembly GCA_018207615.1. Taxonomy (NCBI): domain Eukaryota; kingdom Metazoa; phylum Arthropoda; class Insecta; order Hemiptera; family Aphrophoridae; genus Philaenus; species Philaenus spumarius. The sequence continues at coordinate 39,223 of JAGFPH010002148.1, forward strand.
TAGATTGTTTTAAAAATATTTCTGAAATTTTGGATCAAAAGCAAATTTTCACCTTTATTTTCAAACGTTCTGCAGTTAAATTTTTTTTAAAGTGCTGTTGTGTTTGAGGTACCCTCGTACTCCACTAAACAAATTTAGTCTTTTAAACTTTTGTTTTAAATGTTATACAAGCTAAATGTTTATTTTAAGCTACATACAGTTTATCTCTACTTTTATTGGTAGAGTAAAACTTAAACACATAATCTCACATCTAATACATTTATTAACTCAAACGAGTTTCAACGAAAAAGTCATCATCTTCGGGACATCTTCAGCACGAACTAAAATAGTCAAACTATAAAGCAGTTTTATTGGCACTCACCCCAATGTAGACTTTATTATCCATGGATTTCTAACTGGTTTTCTAACTACAAAAAGGGGGTGTTTTGTGCATTGCGTATGCCGTGTTCATGATTTGTTGTAATTTTGCTAAAACTTTCTTGACGCCTGGCATAATGTGTTACTTTCGAGCCAAATTCTCACTTTGATGAGAAATCATAAAACATGTTATGACTGGAAACTAACATATTTATACCGAAAGAAACATAAAAAAGATGCAAATTGGACTCAAGGGAAAGGATGCAACTTTAAAATCCTCCAATACTTTTATAAAAATTCGATGTTAAAGTTTATCTAAATTTGCTCCGTACAACTAAAGTTCTAAACAAAGATTAAGGAAACATAATTTTCAATTAATTAATTCTACGATTGTAGTAACTCATAATAACAATGTCATAATTTCTCGAGGGAAGAACGAAACTGGAATATAATTTTACAGTTTAATTATAATTTGTGCAAGTTCTTGAAAGTCTGTCTCCTGGGGAGAAGCACTGGTGAAGGCAGTAATTTGAAGATATGATTAGAAATAGGGTGTATTTCCTATTACTTTGGCAATACTGTTGTTTACGACATCAGGGAAATTATTTACTTGGAAGATTATTAAGTTCGCTTGTATTGTTAATCCTTATTCCGCCTGAGACCTTAAATAAGCACTAGAAGTAACAGTTAAGAATTAACAATTTACAAAATGGTGGCCGTTACAAATTTTGCAAGATTGCAGGAAGAGTGTGTAAGCGTAATTTTGCGATAGAAACATTTCTTGAAATCCCTAAAAACGATGCGTATTTTTTTACAAACAAAATGTGTGTACTAATATTGTTCCTAAATATTCTGAAAACTCAGACATATTCCAAAAACGCCCCCACAAAAGCACATTTTTTAAATTGAACAAAAAACTTAGTTAAAATATGTGTAGGCTCCCAAACAACGCTTAATGTCTAATTACCTTTGCAAGTAGATATAGGTTACAATTAACATTTAACCAAACAGAAAACAGTGTATTTATTAAAGCGATTTTTAAAAAGCCAACCTAGGCACACGTTGAACCAATTAAAATATTAATTCATTTTTCCAAGTTACCCTAGACTTCTATCACTTTAAATCAAATAATACTTTTTATAAAACATTTATCAATATTTATTCTACTTATATCATATTTATTTACTGCCTATAAATATTACACTTTTTTATCTTGTTTAATACAGTTACAAGGGTTTTTTTTTATAACTTAAACCAGAATTCAAGGTTAAAATACTATTACCATTTTACTAAGTACAATACGCAGGCATTGTTGGCGAAAGTCGAAGGAGAAAGCAATAAAATCGTTGCCATAGAAACCGAATACGGTCTAATGCGTTTTAATAAAAAATATTAGGTCTTGAGCATGCACGTGTTCGATTTTGACGCATCTGGACAAAAATCGAATTGTGTATATCTTCCCGCCTATAAAGTGGACTAGTCTTTGTGGAGAATTAATATTGCGTCATATGTTTACTTAAAATCTAAATTATTTTTATTTGCAGTAATTAATAATATGTTATAGAAAAGATTTAGTTTTGAAATTGTTTTGTTATCTGAAGTTTCATTATAAAAATATAATATTTGTTTTTACTAAAAAAGTAAATTTCTTCAGGTTTACCAGACCATTGCAAATGTGTTTGCGTTCCTAGAAACTCCTGTTTTAGTATATTTTTCAAAAAAAAAAAAAAATATTATTTATTACCAAAATATGGTAAAACAACAACTATATTTTAGATAAATGTATTTTACTATTTTTTTAAATTAACGGCCGTTGATAACTAACATTGTCAACCGTTCTATGATGAAATTTTTAAGTCTCTAGCTTATTAGTTTAAAATCTATTGCAAAACTTGTACTAAACAGATAGACAAGAACGCAAGATTATAACAGTTTGTTAAAATTGGATATTAAAAATATTTTATTTTATCACTTTAAAGTATTTTTAATGTTTTGAAAATTGCTTTACATAAAAATCAAAACAATTGCAAATAGAACGATACTGTACCATGTCCTTATTGTATAGTATAGACTTTTGTGATTGTTGCATTGGTCTAGAAGACTGAGATCTTTTGTTCTCTATACTTTTTTACTTCTGCTAGAAATATATTTTAAGTTTATTGTGAAAAATCAGTTTGTTTATTTTTCTTGAGTAATCTCCTAGTTTGTTTGGTTTTAAAAATTAGTTTTATCTGTTTTGTTGTGAAGTGTGCTCAATTTTTTGTAGCTGTGAAATACATTTATCAGAGATAATGATAAGGCCTGAAGATATATTTAAAACTAGAACCAGGGTCTATATATGTAAAATATTATATAAATTTACCATTTGGTAATTTAACTGAGTTACTGTCATCAACTAATTCTAGGTTCTAGTTCTTAAATAACACCTCTAAGAAAAACACTATCATCTCCGGGAAACAATTTTGATGATTTTATAGGTAAAGCAGTGATATCCAAATAAACTTTGATATGTCGAACATTTATACAAATTTAAAATCATTTTCAAAAAAAATGATTATATATTCAAACCTGTATCAATTGTAGTTATTGTAACATTATTGGATTACTTTTCTAAACTAATGATTTAAAGAAACGATAGATATATATACAAAATTAATTACGTAAATTACTAATTAATTTATGTTTACTTATTTAGTTATTTCAGAAATTATAGTGTTGTTTATTTTACTGAGAGTTAAATAGAGTTTGTGAGTTTTTTTATGAACTTGTATAATTAATTTTTATTATTTCAAAGGTGATTACAATGTTTACAACAAGTTTTCGCTCGGTATCAAATACAACGACGCTGATTATGAATTAGATTTTTTTTTCAATCTGCATCATAAAAGGTTACACTAATAATATTTACACTAATAATATAGTAATGACAGATTCTATTTATATTTAAAATGTCCCAATGTTGCAATATTAAATGTTCTGACGCTATTGCTTAAAATGACCAAGAAAGTATTATCTTTACAATGTTAAATTGGAGGATTTTGTGCACACTTTTCTCCAAGCCCATCAAAGATAGAGAAAATTAATTTCAAATTCTTATTTTTATGTATTTATACTAACACTTAACACAATGATTTTTTTCATTTGATCGTTTGAGTGTAAACAATATTTTTTTTACTAAAACCTTGTTATTATTAAAAGATTTGAGTTTAAATTAAATATAAAATTTTAAAAATAAAAATATTCAAATTTTCTTTGTTAAAGTGTGCATTACTGTCTATAAAAAGAGTAGTAAAAATTTCATTAAAATGTCTTTTATAGTTTCTGAAAAAACTGTGCACCAAGTTCAAAAAACTTCGTTTTCTGAAAATCGCAGCTAAAGATTTTTGTTTGTAAATATTTTATTTTGTCAAACTAACATTACAGTTTGAGCACTTCAAACTTTCCAGGTCCATAGCTAGGGTTATTTGTGTCTTCAGTGTCTTCAAGCTTTCTCTTAGTCTGTCTTTATACTATATGTACAAATACTATTATAAAATGTATACTATATATAAAATATTATTATAAAGTTTATACGATATATATAAATACTATTATAAAGTTTATACTATATATAAAAATACTATTATAAAATTTATACTGTATATAAAAAAAAGTATTATAAAGTGTATACTATACATATACATACTATTATAAAGGTTATACTATATATAATGACATTAACTATCTGCGGCGGGTGTCAATTACATACACATGCGGGCATTTAAAAAAAAATGTATTACAATAAGTTTTTTAAAGTAAAATACAACATATTATATATCAAAATGTTCAAAAAGTTCTCCTCTATATTTTAAGCAAAACAAAAAAGTAATTATTTACATTTCCCGGTCCCTATAATTTAGTTTAAATTGTATATTAACTTGCCAGATATTCGTTAGTAAAACCCTTATAATATGTATCTACACTCTTAAAATAATGTACATACTATTTTCTTTATGACAATGACATTTAAGATACTTTAATTGAAGGATTTTAAGAAGGTGTTTGGTGCTTAAGATATGTTAACTTGGTCATACGGTGTTTTACCTAATTTTACTACGCGAATACGATATTTTATATAGACTTAGTATTTTTTAACAGCATTAAAGTAATATCTTAAGCACCTTCATTATTAGCATAAAGAAACTTTATAGGCCTTTATACACACTTTTTTTTCACTTAGTTGTAATTTATACTTATAGAGCCAATGAGAGTCAAATAAACCTTTTCAGTGCCTTGATTGTTATTTATCCTAAAATATTTCAAAACAGTAGGCAAAATAACTTAAAAGCAACATAACAACCATAACAATCATTATTTTATTGAAATAACACTATTTTGTTTTCATAAATCTAACATTTAAAAAAGTATTTGTTAAAAATATGAAAAATTAGTTCTGAACAAAATAAGTCTCTATTGAATTTATTGATGAATTAATCCTAAAATTTTTATAAACATTAGGCAAAATAGCTTAAGCAACATAACAGACAGTTTACTGAAATAACACCTTTTGGTTTGTCAGAAATCTAACATTTAAAAGTATTGGTTAAATATGAAAAAAAATGTTCTCAACACAATAAATCTCTATTGAACTGGTTAAAAAGGATCCAAACTTTGCAAAAAATTCAGTTTCTGCTATATCAATTTCGTCTTCCTCGTCTGTGTCTTGAAGGAAGTCATCAATACCATCAGAGTACTTTAAAGTTGAGAACGCTTGATGATATTCTCCAGGAATGATGTAATTTTTTTACATAAATTGTGTAAGTCCTTGATTTTGAAAGTATAAATAGGCGACCGTTCAGAATAGGATCTTTTCAAATTGATGCTGTTGTTACTGGGTTGAAAATTAAATTCTTGTTCATTGGTTTCTTCTGGTACATAGCTGTACGTTACATTTATTAGATTTGACCTTATTTTCAAAGTAACACATCTTACAAGATGTAGCTCTTCTTGTTAGCGAATTTCCATAGGAAAAATGAGCTATTGCAGTGGCCCTTATGGTGAGACCCAAGGTCGGGAGTAGCAAATGAGCACCGATCATGGTCCCCAGAACACGTTTTGGGGTGTCATTAAAATTCATATATATATATATATATATATATATATATATGTATATATGTGTTCGCACTCTAGCGGTCGCATTTTAAGTCCGATTTGGTCCAAATTTGGTACACGTGTTGGTTGTGTAAGTGGCTCGGACGAGTTCGTTAGCCAAAAAAATCCAACAACCGGAAGTAAGTTTTTTGACCGGAAGTAACTATTTTTTGAGATTTTTACTAAGAGAATGAATTTTTTTAGAGTTTTTTCTAAAAATATAAATGTAAGATGTTATTCTGCACATTTTGTTTTTTTACGCGACCTTATAGCTCACTTGGTTCCCCCAAAATCGATCAAAACATGAAATACCATAGAAGTACCCGGTTCAAAGCCATGTGGTGGATTCTACCGTGGGGCTGGCGTGCGAAGCACGCAATGCTTTGTGTGTTAAAAATACCCCTAATACGAGGTTTGGCGTGCGAAGCACGCAATGCATTGTGTATTGAAGACAATCCCAATATGTGGAATGGCGTGCGAAGCAC
>JAGFPH010002148.1:45204-61981 GCA_018207615.1 Philaenus spumarius
CAATCCCAATATGTGGAATGGCGTGCGAAGCACGCAATGCTTTGTGTTATTGAAGATACTCCCAATATCCGCATATTTTTTATCCAATACCCGCAGCTATTCAGCACCGTCATGAATAGACCTATTTCCCAAATTGTTGGTCGAAACCCTAAAATATCGGTCTATAAACTTAATTTTGGAAATTTGCTCAACTCACGTCAGCGGTTCAGCTGCGTGGTCGAATTAATTTATTTTTTTCAAAGGAAATTGAACATAGGCCTATCAAATATTTTACATTTTAAACACTTTTGATTGCATATGACATACATATTATAATTACAACTAATATTTATGGAATGGGAATATAGTTTGTGGATATATGATTGTTTGGTTACATGATTATATTACTAATATTTACAAGGTGTATACATTTCGTATTGTTTACTGAATGAGTAATAATTTTAATTGTAATATAAATTTTATTGCATCGTACAAAATAAAAAAACTCTTCTTGTTTCTTATAAAAATAATGATTTAAAACATAGATATAAATTTAATACGACTAAAAACTTTGAAAAAAGATTATTTTTAATTAAACTACACGATCATATTATGTTAAGATGTAAAATGATAGTGAACTTTATGTTTAACAATACTCTAATAGAGATTCGTGATTTTTCTTCTCTTAAACAAATCTTTCAAACGAAATTGGTTATCTAGATATTTAGTGATATGTTTTAGATAGAAATTTGTTTGTACCACTTTAATTTTGAAAAATATTGTATTCGTGTGAAACACGTTCCTTTTCCAAGTTACATTGTGAATTTATAAACTTCTACGGTACCTGAACTAAAATCCTAATTGCGTTCATAAATTTACTGTTGGTAATGAAGCAAACCTAAGCTCTTGTAAACTTTATAGATCCGAACCCTATTATTAGACTCAATACTTTGGTTTTGACACAACTTTGTTTAATTATTAAGCTAAAGTATCAAGTTACGGTAATAAATTAGAAGTGTTGTTTTAATAAACTTTGAGCTTGACGGTGAGGGATTATTCTTTAATTAATAATCCTAACACAAATACTCTCATATACTTTTACTATTAACTTAGTTGAACAACACAGTCGTCGTTGTCAGTGATCTATAATAATTATTTCAATTAGATAAAAATTTTATTTATTTTCATTCTTCACGTTTTAACCAAATATTTGCATTAAATTCGGCCAATCCTTCAATACAGCTGATTGAAGTTTCTCATTCCCTAATGTAGGCTACGCTCTCCATTGAGCTAACCAAGCTCTTTTGTACCGGATATGAAAGGATGTTCTTTTCAAGCTTCATTTACGGTTCTCTTACACATTCAGCTTTTACAGGTCTCATTAGCATTTCTTAGAAGCTTTCGGGCATTATAAATATTTGATATTTTACTTACATTATTTTAATTAAGTTTTAAACTAGCAGCAATACGTAGGTTTGAATCAATATTGAGCTGTACTTGATAGAATGAGGAAATGTGCTGAGTAATCTCCTGCATTTATTTTTCTTAGATCAAACCACAAAAAAGTTTTATTCTAGGACGAAAAAACTCAAACCAAATTTTACTTTCAGTCAACTAAATTCCGGTTGATGTATTGTTTTGGCTGTAACTCGTCCAAGTGACTTAGAATACCAACGAGTGTACCAAATTGTTTATTAAATATGACGTTAAATGCGGACGTTAAAGTGGGAATACATATAAACATATTTTGAACGTGTTCTAGGGACCACTCCTGACCTTAATTCTCACCACAAGAGTCGATGAAATAGATATTATTTTCTATAAAATTCGTTAAAAAACATTAACGCCAACTATCGATGGGATGCAATTTCCTTTTACTCAATATACAAATTCATAACATTTTAAAATATTGTGGGATATATTTAATTTGATTAGTTTAAAGAATTCTTTATGTTCAAACTCGCAGTTTAGTAATCACATAGTGACAATGATTTAAATCGGCCTCCTCTATTTTTTTAAAAAGGTCATAGCGTGCTTCTACAGAAAAGTGTATTATATACTTACACCAAACTGTTGTATGTAAAGCTCCTAAATCGTTATTTACAAAAAAATTTACTTCAGGTCAACTAAATTGGGGTTGATGTATTTTTTTTTAAATTATGTAAACCCGTCCAAGCAACTTAAAAAACCAAAGAGTGTAAAATTGTTACCAAATATTGCGTTAAATGCGGACGTTAGAGTGGGGTCACATATAAACATATTTTGAACATGACCACTCCTGATCTTAGGTATCACTAAGAGGCATCATAAACTCCAACTATCGAAATTTGCTTTCCTTGAACTCAATATACAAATTCATATCATTTAAAAATTTTGTTGGATTTATAAAATTTGATTAGTTTTAAGAATTTTTATTGTTCGATCTCACATTTTAGTGATCACATAGTGACAGTTTGCTTATTAAATTGGTAGCACTTCTCTATTTTTTAAAAAAGGTCATCTCGTGCTTCTACAGAAAATCGTACTGTATACTTACACTGTTGTACAGGGTGTATAAAATAAGTCTTGATACACCTCGATATAATTGTAATTGCTTGCTATATAAACGTATAACCACTGACATACCTATTATAAATCTTTATATCCTCTTTTAAAAGGAGGCAACTTTTTTAACCCTTTCAACACCAGAAAATGGGATAATAGGTATTGTAAAGGTTTTACGTTGATACAGCAATCCATTTTCATATCGTGGTGTAGCATGACTTATGTTACAGCCTATATGTAAAACTCCTAGTCATTTACAGTTACGTTAAGATTTCCCAGGTATGTACTGATACATTTTCAACTGTGAAAAGTATTTTACTTTAAAGTATTAAAGTTCAGTATCCAGAAGTTGTCGTTTGGTGATGTTTTGATTGTACAAAATGAAGAGTACTTGAATACTATTGAACATATTTAAAATATAGTCTATATAGTGTTACTGGTGTTATATTATAGAGATAAAATGTTTCAATGCACGTAAAATACCACGTAGAAGTTATTGATATTTTTCTTCAAGTTTTTATTTAAATTAACTGATCAGTAATGAATAAGATTTATAGTTCTCCTATATTAATTGGGTGTTTTTCATAACTTTCCACCAAAACCAACAAAGTCACAGACCAAAGAAAACAGGCAAAAAAGGAGAAAGGTGTCTTGTTAGAAAATTAAGGTAGAACCATTGACTATAAGTCAATGGTATTATGGTGTCATTGGATCTACGGAACAGCCAGGATCGCACCAAATCAATGTCAAACAAGCACAAAATGTATTCATTACTCGAATTACCTTCCTCCTGACTAAACAAAAGGTCGTACAGAAAATTGTTTTAAATAAAAAAGTTAATTCCACTAATTATCAACAACTTTCTCGCAAAAAGTTTTCTTTTTGCCTAAAAATACAAAAATTTCTCGCTTTGAACATTTTTGTTGTCATCAATTTTATTTTATAAAAAACTTAGTAAAATTTTGCATCACAGTTATAACATTTTATAATTTTGAATGAAACAAAACCTTACTTATTTATAGATATTTGTCATAGTCTTCTCTAAAATGTGAAATACTTTTTTATAAAAAGGTTGTAAGCAAGTACGTAAAGTTATAAGAATGTGAGCGCTGTCTATTTCCTCAGTTAAATGTTATTTGCGGACCTATTTGTTTGTGGAATTGGTTGTACCACCAAGGCAGGTTTAAGGAGAAGTAGACTGTAGAAGGGATGACTCGCCCATTAGGCCAACTCGAACTGTACTTCGTTAAGTTTTAATGAATTTTAAGATTAATTCAGAATTCCTCTTTAAATGCACCTTTTCCCGGGACATAGTCATGACAAAACAACTATTTCTGAGACAGCCAACAAACAAGTAAGTGCTGTGCTAATGCACTTGCACTAGTCAGTCACGTGACTTCTCTCCAAGCAACTAGTAAAACCAAAAAACTAGCGCAAACGTGGAATAGACTTTGGGAACATTGCAAAATATAAACTCTGTAAAATCAACCATTTAAAAGATGAAAATTCTTTGTTAAAATACATAGTGCAGAATTAATGGAAAACTAAAGATTGTAGGAGTTTACAAACATCTTTATTATAAAAAAAAATTGCTGCCATTCAAGAAAACATCTTGCACATGCGCAATACAACCCCCGCCACCCTACACCGATCCATGTGCCTCAGTCCAGCTTACAGTTCTGACCCTACTGCGCATGAGTGAAGAGCCAGGTCACCACAACCCCCACCACCATCCTTTATCTTAATCAATCATCATTTTTGGAAAAATATTAGAGTAAACAATAAAATGTTTGCATTTGAATCGTCACTATTATAGATGAAGGCGAAGGGTGGAATGAGCAGGGGCCAGGGACCCTCTGGAGTTTATAAGCAATAATTTCTTAGTTTTATTATGGAAATTGAGCCCATAATGTTTGAAAACTATATGTGAGTATCGTAATTTTATTGTATAGAATTTTCAAACTAAATTAATGTAATAATAATACCTACAACATTTAAACAACTTATTTTGTATTACTGTTTTTGTAGCAATACTGCTTTTATTTTGTCCAGTACTCATCGAATGTGAATGGTTATTATTTGGACTACGAGATTTAATTAATTAATTAATATGTATTTTATAATTACTAAAGAAACACAATATGTACACCAATAACTTATTATTAACACAACTTACAATTACACCAGAATGGCACGAAATTCGCCACTTGAAAACAAATTAACTTTTTAATTGCATTGTATAATTGGATTCCTTATTCGTCTTGAGACATTTATGTCACTAACGGGCTTTTCAATTAAGCACATTGTCAGTAATAGATTTTGATTTTTAAGAATTCCATACTGTCGTCTCTGTCTATCCGCGTGTCAAAGCTACGGAGTACGTTCCGTTTACCAATTGTTTGGTGATATTATAGTACGTAGAAATTCTAGTGTAATGCCATTTGCAGAAGGTTGAACCGTAGTTTAGTTACGCTACCTATATGCATGGAAATTTGAAACTGTAACTTTAACGTTGATTGGGGTTTACTTGATATTTTATTTTAAACAAAATATATTTTGACTCCTCAGTCACGAGTATAAACTTACAAACTTGGTTGAAATGTTGTTCCATTTTTGTTTTATTTGTTTACCTCGACGAGTTGCGCGTCGTAAAAAATATACTTTAATTTTGTTAAATATGACTTTTATTTTGACGCCTCAGTCACCCTTGTAGATTATAACAAATGCATCTGAAAATTTTGAGGGCGCACTCCACAGTAATATCGATAAAAATTACAAAAATGAAAAAAAATTCTCGCCTAGTTTAGTTACTTGTTCTTTTCGGAACAATTTGATCAAATATAGTACTTATAGGTAATATGCCTATAATTAGTTTATTTTATCTAAAAACGAAACGCTTGCACATATTTCAGACATACAGATGTATATTCTCCAAATAACTTAGCCTTTTTCTAGGCCGTTTTCCGAAAGTTTTGTTTTCACACGTTTTCATTTACTGTGGCCGTGGCGGACATAACTCAAGTTGTACCTATTTGAGATAGCCTCATAATTTTTTTTTATTTTGAAGAGGATAATTCATTGTACAACCTGTAGCATGGATATACATTGGTTAATTTAATAAAGATTTAAAAAATGATTATAAGATTTTACTAAAATTGTTTATAAAAAAAAAGTAAATAACATATTTTTTACAGAAACATTTTATATAATTTAATATCCATGCTATAGATTGTAGAATGGAATGCCCTTTTCAAAATAAAAAAAAACAACACAACTTGAGTTATGTCTGTCACAGTGAATCCTAGTTAAAATCCGTAAAAATCCTCCCCCCCCCCCCTTAGTGGGAGGAAGTGAGGGACCTAAACTGACGGAAAAATTCAACCAACACTCATATATAAAACATAAAATAATTAGGTTTGCTTTAAAAATAAATAAAACTTTTTTTATGGTGGAGTTCCCCCTTAAAGAAATCCAGAAAGTGGCATTTAGCACATTTTTTTAAATTACTAAGATCACGTTAGAATAATAGATTTTGGAAATGTACACCAAAATCGTTGTATTATCTTTTCTAAAATTGGTTGGAACAGTCTGAATATAATATTCTTTAAATTAAAATATTGTTTGTCTATTTAACCTTCTTTATTCCGTTATAAAAACAACACGTTCCATATAGGCCTACAATATTTACTAAAAAGTGAGATCCAGAGCAAAATGGATTCAGACTAATAACAACAATACGTAATTGAAATTTTAAATAATCTGTAAATATATAACTGTAAATCTTCACTCTCACAAAAATTAAAATATTAAGTTTTCAAAAGTGCTCTAAACGTGTTAAAAATATAGTTTAAAAAAACTAAAAAACACGCTTTTAGAGCATATCAAACTAAAAAGTTAAAAATAATTTTTCAAATAAGCTTAAAACAATAATAAACGATAAATACTAGCATTATTGTAAAAAAAGCGTTGGGCGCTCGATGTACGAGAAATATGGACAAAGCGCCCCACGCTTTTTTTACAATAATGCTAGTATTTATCGTTTATTGTTGTTTTAAGCTTATTTGAAAAATTATTTTTAACTTTTTAGTTTGATATGCTCTAAAAGCGTGTTTTTTAGTTTTTTTAAACTATATTTATTTTTCACTTTTTAGTTCGATGTATTATAAAAGCGTGTTTTTTAGTTTTGTTAAACTATATTTATTTTTTAATTTTTAGTTCGATTAATTATTGAAAAAAAAATTTGGCCGCGGACGGGATTAGAACCCACGATCGGTGAGTCTGGGGATTGACGTCAGCGACGACCCGCGCCTTAGACCGCTCGGCCAACGAACGAACTTGCGTAAGAGAGATATACTAACAGTAATAAGCCACTGGCTTTTAGTCCAAAGGAGAGTTACTTACAAACAAACATACAAACATACAAGTGAAGCTAATAAAAGCGTGTTAAAAATTCGACATATTCTAATGTATCAACTATTCACCTACGTTAAGCTGTCTCATGTACTATTACTCACTTCCTAAAGGGGACCGCCCCCACTGTTTAGAAACATATAGATTAATCTTCAGGCTGCACGTTCTGTCAACTTGCTCGGTAGAGGTTGTCATACAAGATTTTTAGAAACACATAAATATAACAGAACACAAAATTTATATGGACGGAGTAATTTTATTTTTGGAAAAAATATCGCTGTGCGACACTTGTACCGCACAAGTGCAAACTTTGGGAACAACAATGTAGGTACTACACTCAATTCCACGTTCATCGTCCAGTACAGGTCTTACGGGAGATAGCCATGCTACTACCATTACTGGGAACATCACGTTTATTGTCACGCGGGTTGCGTCAACTGACCGAGCGTTGCGCGGGAGTTGATGATTTTTGGACGGTTAATACCACTGAGACCGCAGATGCCGTTTGGATTAGATGGCTTATGGGCGATCCGTACTGCACGTACCTCGCCAATCTTATCTGTTGTGGTTAGTTTGTATACTTGCCTACATTGTTATTTCCGCAGACTGGACTGTCCGCTACACGTGTCCGCTATATGTTTTCCAAAAATAAACTATGTTCAAAAATATGTTATGTGATTGTCTGCTATACTAAAAAATATAAGTGAATTTATACAATATTGAAAAAAAAGGGATTTTTTACGATACTGAAAAAATGTAGGCAGTTGTCTAGTATAGTGAAAAGTATAGGTATTAAATAAATATAGGTGATTATCTACTATATTTTAAATAAATAAACGGTATCAGTGAACTGACACCAACTTTCTCCCAATTTACTGTAGTTAAAATAATATTGTTTTTAATCATTTTATTTTTTCCTACTTTTTAGAACAAAACAAAAAAATAATATTCTACCTACGTCAATCGTATAAAAAAATTATTGTCCCAGGCGGGATTCGATCGCGCGACCTTTGAATTACTGGCCGTGCTCGCTACTGTGGTGCTACCCCGTGCGGCCGCCGCCGCAATGCTAGATTGACAACACAAACTTGTTTATTTTTAAACATTTCCCCATAATTATAAAACGCCGAAGTTTTGATAAAAGCGGGTGGTGTCATTTTGTTTGGCATCTTAAGCACTATAAATACTGAAAATTTGATCAAAATCGTTAGAGCCGTTTTTGAGAAATTTGCATTTTTGTCGTTTTTTATGGGTTTTTAGGGGTAAATTACCCTAAAAATTAAAAATTCCAAAAAATGAAAAAAACGCCTGGAGATATTAGGGTTTAGTACCTACATAACAAATTTCAGGAAAATTGGACCAATAGTTGTCCTCTCTGGTCGTGTATACATACAGACAGACTGACAGACAAACACCACTCTAAAAACACTTTTTTGGGTTCAGGGAGCACCAAAACAAAAAATTCCACTAAAAATATTTTTGGGTTCAGGGAGCACCAACACAGATAATTGCACTAAACAATTTTTTGGGGTTCTGGGAGCACCAAAACAGATAATTCAACTGAAAATTCAAATTCGAACAATTTTACGAAAACAATACTTTCTCCATATACTACGTATAGGGTGGAGAAAGTAAAAAATATGTGATTATCTACTACACTGAAAAATATAGGTTATTTTCTACTATACTGAAAAATATAGGTGACTGTCTACTACATTGCAAAATATATGAGATTGTCACTATAATGAAAAAGTATAGGTGATTGTTTACTATACTGAATATGATTATAAGTGAATAATATTAAGTAAAAGGTTATGGTAGATGGGTCATAGCAGAAACCCATAGAAGGAAGAAAACATATTAATGATTTAATATCTTTTTGTGAAGCTGAGATTCTACATTAAAATTTTTTAAAGTGAAACTTCTTTAGACGAGGCCGGGAAAATCAGACAAAAAGTGAAATGCTGCCTCTTTTCCAACTGCAACCGTTTATTGAAAGGAAAGAGAAGGATAATCATTTGGCACATGCGCAGTACGGGAAGAAAGAGAGGTAGAGAATCATTTCTACTCTCTCCGAGCATACACCATATATATTTTATGCTCATGCTCATTGTTTACTGTGTTATTACGTAGCATAGGAGACTATATATATTTTTTAATAGTTGTTTATTGTTTTCAGTTGTTTATTGTTTTCAATTCTGTTTGTTTACTTCATTCTTTAAAAGAAACTACTAAGGCCTACAAGCGACAAACTATATCTAATTGAGTTTATGCAGTTAATGATTTCAAACAATTTAAATGTAGAGAGCCTATAATTTAAAGATCGTACATTTAAAATGCGTATTTTTTATTTTAATTTTAGGACGTACTGAAGAGTCTCATTAAACATCTTGTTTGGATTATAGATTTGTGTGCGACTGACAAGTGTTCTATTAAACTGTTACTCGTCCCATCCTAAGCTAAATAAAATTCTAAAATTCCAATTTTGTAGGATCACAAACCATTATTATTTTTCTCTCGCAAAACTCTCACTTGATGATTTTTTTATTTTTACAAAAGATTTTATAAAAATAACTTATTTTTATTTGAATTGTCTATAGTAATGTTATAAAGAGGTAAACTTGGTTTCTTTGTTTGTATGTACTGGGTAATCTCTGGAACTACTGAAACGACTAATAAAAAGCTACACTATCCCTAAATAATATAGACTATAATTCTTTTTTTTTCCATATTTGTAAATTTTTAGGTTAGGCCTAGACTGACCAACCAACACATGTATTTACATTTATTACCACAGCAACCAATTGAATAAAATAACAGATAAAACAGCTGCTTGCTCTAATATTTCTATTAACAGCTGATTTTCAAACTATGAAGCAATTATTTGTATTTCTAACGTTTAGGTTAAGTTTTTACTAAAATGTAGAAATGATCCTTGCTGGTCCTTTTAACCTTTATATAACTGCTGTAATAAAATATACGAAATAATTTAATATTAACATTTAAAATTATTTACCATCTTAGCTTTGTAGTTATTATTTATCCTATACCTTTATTATAAAGAAAACTTAACATGATTATGTGTATAGAAGTTTCGAACGGGGCTGGCGTGCGGAGCACACAGGGGATTCCCCTAGTCATCTATAATACCTATATTAATTACAACGAGAGTGGAAACACATTTGGGCAATTAATTCATCTGTGGGTAAGATCGCTAACTTCATGTACATGTGCATATCTACAAGGTAATTAATAAGAAACATCATATCCTACTTAGATGCCTGTCTGAAATGCTCTTGGGATATTTTGTTTATTGCAGTTCACACACATTACTAAATTGAAATAAATTCTCAGTAAACACATTTAAAATAAAACCTAAATTTGTTATGCTTCAAGGTAGAAAGGGTTTTGAAACGTTTATATTCAGATATTTTGAATTGATATTTGGCCAGGTTCCAAATTGTTTTATTAACTTGAAGTAGTTTTACAAACTAAATTGAATTGTTTAAACTTTCAGTAATGTTCTATTCAATCTGTTCGTTGGAGCTTAAACTACCCCATTGTTTGGACAACATTCACCTGAAGTATTCCTTCGAGAAGCAGGTTTATTATATTCAGCGAACTACTTCAATTTCGCAATGAACTCGTTCCTAATATTATTTCCAAGGGAATTGTTTTAAGACAAAAACTTTGATGCAATGTCATTAATCGTATATAGCACGAATTCATGAAAACATTTGGTCTTATTGTCTAGGTTGGAGTCATTGACAACCTTCCTTACTAGCTTTAAAATGTTAATCTTGAAAAACATTTGTAGATGGGGTGGTAGATAAATTACTGAACTCATAATGGACTTCACCCATCTTATTGCTGTTCCAATTGTATATAACTGCTATGCAGGACGCGTTGTCGTCAAATATAAAATTCCTCGGAGCAAGGCTTCACGTTACACCACAAACACAAAATCCTGTAAACAAATATATACAACATTTCTACTTTTCGCGAAGAACCAACAACACATCGCGTCCTCAGGTGACGTAAGTCCTGTATGTTAGCGGACGTTCTTTTGTAGCAACGTTGCCGAACGCCTAATGGAGGTTGACTGACTTGGGATCAATCATAGCTCGTTCAAAGGTTCAACCCCCACTACTTTAGTATTATTAATTCCTATGTTAGACCTGTCAAAAAGTCTCTGTACATAATTTGTAATTAATGCGAAACAATTATCACTTATGGTGCAACTTGGCTGGGAAAAACAGTCTTCCTTCACCCACATTATAGCTGTCTCTTTGAAAACTCTCTTTCTCCAGTTAGACTCAGTAGGTCCAACCCCTCATCCCAAAGAATAGCATGGTTGTTGGCTATGACTTGCTCACCAATTTTAAAACAATTAATTTCGCCAGTTTTTATGATTTTTAATGCTCCAAAACACGTTTAGCTTTAAAATCTCTAACACTTAAAGTAATACATCATTAACTAACACGTCCTGATCAAGCAACCTCAGAAGATCCTAATAAACTATTATCAAACTACTAGGGGGAGGTAATTGGTGTGGAAGTGAGATGGAGAACTATAAAAGTCAGATTCAGCTGTGTATCGTACTATTCCTGTTTCTAAAAACATCAACTTATAGTTAAACTGGATACCTTAATAAAAACAAAAGTAACCTAAAAAATAAACTAAGTACAGAACCCTGTAACATTGTATAGTCATTTAACCCGGTAAATTTATTTTTACCTGGTCTGGCTGGGCAAGCGGTTCCGACAGTTAAAAACTAGAAACAACCACACAAATTTTACGTTAAAAGAAAACTATAACGTTCATATTACAACAAGTTTTCTAAAACCAAAGAGTCATTACAATTAGTGCATCTCATGGCTTTCAGCTTGTTAAAAAGTATACGAAACAAATTCCTTGTTTAGTAATTTTGGAATCCAAAATAAATAAGATTTCAAGAATTTAAAAAAAAAAATGAGTCCTTTTTTATAATGTTGGTGAAACTGAAACAACTACGCCATTTTGCCTCAGTGCCCAACAAGCACATTGACCAGATTTGTGAAAAGTCTCTTAAAATATGCATTGTAAAAACGTCCTAATAAAAGAGAACATATGTACGAGTATATATGGAAGTCATATTCGATGTTTAACAAAATGTATGAATTATAATTTTATTGTTACAACTTGTATAAACCGTTAGTTAATCACGATCTCAAATGTGGGATAACTAAATCAGGAATGTCGCTTAAAATGTGCATTGTAAAAACGTCCTAATAAAAGAGAACTTATGTACGAGTATATATGGACGTCATATTCAATGTTTAACAAAATGTAATAATTATAATTTTATTGTTACAACTTGTATAAACCGTTAGTTAATCACGATCTCAAATGTGGGATAACTAAATCAGGAATGTCTCTTAAAATATGCATTGTACAAACGTCCTAATAAAAGAGAACATATTATGTACGAGTATATATGGACGTCATATTCAATGTTTAACAAAATGTAATAATTATAACTTTATTGTTACAACTTGTATAAACCGTTAGTTAATCACGATCTCAAATGTGGGATCGCTAAATCAGGAATTAATTATGTATTGTTTTAGTATTTTATGTATTAAAAGGTGCAAACAAAAATATATCAGAGATGTGATTCTTTATACTTTACTTAGGCTATAGTATGTAAGAGTATAACCATTTAATAAAATATGAAAAACTATGTTATGAAGACTCAATTTGCCTAAAATAATCAAAGGCTCACCTTTACTCATTAACAAATGGCGGGCGTTTGAATTATTTCGAGCTGGTTTTTTAGTGAGGGATTATCGAACCTGACTCGATGTCATGGTCTTGTTTTTCAAATTTGTGTAAAGATCATGGAAGTTTGTTTATAATAGAAAATGTATTTACTTCTATGTTTTGTACCTTCAATAACAACTACAGAATTCGTTGATTAAAAAAGTTGGTAACTTTCCTCTATCAAAAAATGCTACTGTCTATTCAGAAAACTGAGTATAGATTAGTGATAATAATTCCAACAAGCTCTCAATCATATTTGAAAAACACTTTCTTTTTAAACAGCTCGGTAAACTTTCTTTTAGGATTATCAAAATTAATAAAGAATTGTATTACAATGCTTTTTGTATCAAACTACAACGGCAATACACATCATTTAATGGGTTTGATACTTTAATTCGTGGTATATTGGTGTTACGGGGCCATGACTTGTTTTTTCTCATTTCATTTTTTCGTCAGAAGTATAATTCCCTGCAGGTTAAAAGTTTAGTTATCAATTTATGTTTTATCAAATAATTTTATTTGAAATACAATTCTGTAAAGTGGTTCCATTTGACACAAGCAAACAAGGTATGTAGCAGTACTTGCTCATTGTTTTTAAATTGTTTTCAACTAATTTTTGTTGACAGAATTTAAAAGATTTAAATTTTAAACATATGGTATTGTGTTTGAAATTCAAAATGGTTACTAAATTGAATAATAAGTAGGCTATTAACGATAAAAAAAACATTAATATTAACATTTTTCGTAATTTGATGACAAAAAATCTGTTCCCAAAATTCTCTTTCAAAAGGAAGGAGGAAATGCATTTAAGTTTTTAAAACATTTGAACGAATGTTGAGAGGCCCACCTGAGATACATCAGGACCGAATATGGGAGTGCAACTCCACCAGCTGTTTTCAATAAGCTTTTCAATTCATTTCCGATTATGTTATGTAAATATATTTAGATATACTTTAGATTGGAAATTCAATAAAACTTTTGAATAAAAAACCAATACACTTGAATATCTGATGCATACGAATCCTGAATAATATGCATTGTTGTGTCCTGTATATGAATATATTTCCTTACCGTACGTCTGCATTGAAACATCTGCAGTGCGCTTTGAATCACTAAACCTCGAGGTTGTCTGATTCAACTTTAAAGTCTGAAAAATTGTCAAATTAGTTTTTTTGGAAAACATAAAAAGGATGCCATTGTTATACCAGGAATACACAAATTAAGTACTGTATGTCATGGCTAAGGAGTGTATTATAAATTTAGGGAAATCTATATATATAGATTCTATATCTATATATATAAGCGAAATACCACTCACTCACTCACTCACATTCACTCACTCACTCACTCATAACGATTTCTCAAAAACTACCGAACGAATTGAAATGAAATTTGGTATGTAGCTTCCTCTAGGGCCATTGGTGCTCACTAAGAAAGTGTTTGAAAAAATTCGAAATTTTAGGGGGGGGGTTTGGTGGGGATCAAAATTATTAAATCACGATTTCTTCAAAACTACCAAACGGATTGGAATGAACTTTGGTATGAAGCTTCCTCTAGGGCCATAGGTGCTTACTAAGAAAGGGTTTGAAAAATTCGAAATTTTAGGGGGGGTTTGGGGGATCAAAGTTATTAAATAACGATTTCTTCAAAACTACCAAACGGATTGGAATGAAATTTAGTATGTAGCTTCCTCTAGAGGCATAAGTGTTAACTAAAAAATCGTTTTAAAAAATTGGAAATTTTGGGGGGGTTTGGAGGGTAAAAATTACTAAATCACGATTTCTCCAAAATTACCGAACAGATTGGAATTAAATTTGGTATATAGCTTAATCTAGGGCCATAGGCATTCGCTAAGAAAGGGTTTGAAAAAATTCGAAATTTTTGGGGGGATTTGGTAGGATTAAATTTACTAAATCACGATTTCTTCAAAACTACAGAACCGATTGGAATGAAATTTGGTACGTAGCTTCCTCTAGTGCCATAGGTGCTCGCTAAGAAAGGGTATGAAAAATTTCGAAATTTTAGGAGGGGTTTTGGGGGATCAAAGTTACTAAAATCATAATTTCAGATCTTTTATTATTATGACAATACTGCTTCTATTATTTAAGATCTATATATATATAAGCCAAATACCACTCACTGACTGAACACTTAAAAAGAATACAATTACGTTAAAATGACTAAAAATACCAACCACCACGGGCATCGCCGTACGGGTCAGCTAGTAATGTTATATAATTAATTCTAAACCTAATGTATTCAATAATGTGTAACATAGCCAAGTAAACTGAAGCACGGAGTTTACGATTGATACGATATGTATCAATTTGCCCCGCCTTGAGCTGCTTTCGACTCTAATTATGTTAACTTTTTCCAAATCTTTTTCTACTCTTGTATCGTTATTATTCCTACAGGTACAAAGGGCGAACTTTAAGTAAAAATAAACCGATTAGAAAAGTAACAAGAAAAAACTTCACTTTTTTAAGTGTAAACGTCTGCAGGCGCGCCTCGTCTAAATATTGCGGGCAATTAATCGGATTTTTCCGTCACGCGTCAATCTGTATTATATATAGTACACTTGTGTATATAGCGGTGTATATAGTTTACTTGGTAATACCTCTGAAATGGATATTGTGCTTCCTCATTTCGTAAGTTGTGTTAAAATAGTTCACTTGGTAATACTTCTGAAATGGACATTCTGCTTTCTCATTTCGTAAATTGTGTTAAAATAGTTTACTTGGTAATACCTCTGAAATGGACATTGTGCTTTCTCATTTCGTAAGTTGCGTTAAAATAGTTTACTTGGTAATACCTCTGAAATGGACATTGTGCTTCCTCATTTCATAAATTGTGTTTTTATTCAATACTGTCTATACTTCGGAAGTGTAATTCAGAATAACGCCATAAAAGTTTACACTTCTCCTGTCTGGTCTTAAGCACACTTGGATTTGTTGTTTTGTTTTTTGTCCAGGTATTCTCCAAAGGTAACAGTTTTCTGAACAACAACATCGCGCCTATAACTGACATTCTCAGAATATACTTTCCACTAATAGGCCTACATCTTGTTACCAACTCTAAAAGTGCTATTTACGATAACGTTCAAAACTGTGCCAATTGATGCCCCAACTTCACTTTTATTCCCAAACATTAAGGGCACACAGCGCGTTAAGATCTGATTGTAGTCGCAAGATAAAATAACAATAACGTCCAAGCACTTCCTTGCGCCAGGAATTAGAGGTTACACAAAACTTACTCTGAATACAAACTGCCAATTAGGAAGCAGTAGTTTCAGAACTTGGCATGCTGACAGAGTTAGTGTTTTTATTGTGTGAAGCTACAAGATTTCCGAGTTGGTAAAGTTTTTATTCAAAAGACAGACAGAGCAGTCTTAATTCTTGGACTAGACACCTGATTGTTTATGATCCTATTTTAGCATTTTGATGTTTTTCACATTATATTTGTTCTGAAAGTTCAGTCGTAAACTTTAAGTTTAAAAAATTGTATATATATAATTATATATTAAGTTATATATATGTTACTGTCATTAATAAACTGCTATTTTGTACCATCTTTTGTCATTATATTATAATAACTATACAGGGCGTCCCCGAACTCTCTACCTGAGTATTATTCCTGGACCAAAGAAAAAAAAATATTATGTCAAAAATATCCGAAACTCGACAGTTACCCGAACAGCCGCCATTTTGTTTTTTCACACAAACATTTTTAATTTTAGAATGACACTTTTTAATAAGTTTTAATTTTGTACATAGCTTTATGACCTAAAGACCTGATTCCAGGAACAAGATTTATTGTTTACAGTGTTTATTTTCAAAATGGCGGACGTTTAAAATCTTTAAACTGAAATAACATAAAAACTGCATAATATGTTAACAAAGTTACAGTGATGATGTTGTAGGGAACATCGCAGTGCTTCGTTCTGGTGTCGCTGTGGTTGCCCCTTTGCTCCAATGCCTCCAATTGGTTGCTTTGTAGTGCGAATCCCTTGAGTCCTTTCCTGATCCTGTTACTGGGTGTAGTC
>JAGFPH010002148.1:66886-98285 GCA_018207615.1 Philaenus spumarius
ATATATATATATATATATATATATATATATATATAAGCCAAATACCACTCACTGACTGAACACTTAAAAAGAATACAATTACGTTAGAAAGACTGAAAATACCAACCAACACGAGCAACGCCGTACGGGTCAGCTAGTAAACTATAAACAAAAGTACGAACACAAGGTATTGTTTAAAACGGTTAAAAAAAGCTAATTTATTTGAACAGTATTAACTATTAATCTTTTTTGTACCATATAACACGTGAAGCAATATTTACTTCAATTTTCTTTAACGCAAATAATATTTCTATACACCACTACTCAATAACCAATATTCCTTCTAGATTTAAGAAACACATCTCTACTTCACACAGAAGTTTTTTTTTCCTTCTTTCTTTTTTTTATATTTTATTGAATACACTACAACTAGCTTTATCAGCTAACCAGCAGCTTATTTTCTAACAAACAATCGTGACAGTTTATAAGGTTATCTCCCAATGTCAATACCTTTGTTCACAGCTCCACACCTACAACTGTGAACATTAAACCAACTCAAAAGGCTTCAGTCTTTTAAGGCGTCGCACTAACTCTGCGTTGTCAAGCAGCTGAAGTACTTCAACGTTTTGGTGTTGATGGAGTCGAGACTCATGCTTGCTTTTGTATTTCGGCCTCTACCGTTTCGATCTTCAAGTCCCTGTGAATAGTGTCATTACTGACAAACCAAGGAGCTTTCACTAAATCCCTTAATACTTTATTTTGAAAGGTCTGAATAATTTTGATGTTAGACTTCTTAGTGCAGCCCCAAAGCTGTATACCATATAACCATACAGGTTTTAGCACTTGCTTGTTATGTACTGATAGTCATACAGAAGTGATATTTTTGATAAAATTCTTTAAAAAACGTTTAAATGTTTTATTAAAATTTTACCGAATACACAATTCGGGTATTATTAGAATACGGTGAAATAGAAATAAAGGCTTTGTCTCAGAAACATAGTTCAGCGTACTGCGTTTTAACAAAAATTATTAAATCTTTGGTATATACGTGTTCCAATTTGAATCATATGGGCAAATATTTTAATTGGTCTAATCTTCCAGCGTATATAATGAAAGAATGAGGAAAACATAATTAACTTAAACAAAATCTAAATTATTTATATTTGTTTTAGTTTTGTAACATATACATTAATATGCATATTATTAAATCGTCATTAAAAGTGATAAAAGCAAGTTTTTAAATATTATATTTTAGATAGTTGTTATAATAGATTAAACATGATTTAACACAAAAAGAATTATGTTCCTGGTCACTATCCAAAGTTTGGCGAACTTGTGAAAATAACTTCGTAAACGTATTGTTCAAAATAAAAATAAAAATATTAAGTAGGTACATTCTGGTAAGTCGTCAATCGTAATTAGCAATGTTTGGTAAAACATTTCAGTTAACATTTCATCAAAAACAACCCCCACCTATAAAATGTTCCTTTTGGGACTCTGGGATTTGAAAATATCTACTTTGCTAAGATTCTTTTCGTACGAAATATTGTGGAAACCGTGTCTCAATAGTGATTAATTTATCTGCAAGGAGTACAGCACTTCATATGCTTCCAATACATTATATACAGTTTGATCTCTTGTTGTTTTTGATGATCTTTTTCATTATATTCCTTTAAATTCTTACAATCTTAATTATGGCAGGTTTGGAAAAGTCAGAGTTAAATTGTAAAAACCGCCAATAGTAAAACTTAATTATTGAAATACTTGATTTAAGTCATAAACAGATAGAAATAACTCTTCAACAAATTAAAAGTGTGAATTATTTCCGGTCTACATTCTTCTCGTTTTTCAAACAAACAAAAAATATGTATCAATTAAGATAACGGGCAGATTCCGTCACGTGACTTCTTTTCCATTACACCACTTACTCGTTTCGAAGTTTTTACACCATCATCAGGGATTTCATATAACTCTATTGATATCGTCAACACATTTATCAAATTAATTAAGTTATATTATTATTAGTTTTAAGAAGTATAGTTTACCAAAAATAGCTGGTTAAAAGTTCTCATTTCCTAAATGATGTTGTCTCAATGTATTTCTATTATTATTTATCTTTGAGGATATAATATTAATATTAATAGAGTCAATTATCCTCGTAAAGCAGGAACTAATTGTATTTTTGAATTCTTATTCTTCAAGGAAGAATTCAAACTATAACTGAAATTTAAATAAACCTTATTTTAATCTTGTTACTAGAGGCCCTCCAAGAGCTGAGCAGATCATTTTTAAGGCATCGCGCAAACATATTTTGAAAAATTCGTATTGAATATAAATTTGGATTGATATATGACTTATTATACATTAATGTATTCAGAAAATATTATAGAATAATATAGTAATAGGCCTAGTTGTATTTACTTACCACTATCTAGTAAAAGTATAATGGATGATAAATCAAAATGAAAAAAGAAATTTCACTAAAATTTTGAACTTTATATGCTGTTCACATTAACTAAATTCCCTGAATTAAAATTTCAAGATGTACAAAATGTTTAAAACTTTATAATAAACACAAATATATACAACAATGGACAGTTTGAAGAACAAAAAAAAACACCTACAGGTAAAAAATTTATATCTAAGCATATCACATGTCTAGAAGCATGTATAGGTTAGAGCTAGTTTACACAAACGTAATCAAACGTTTTTTTCAAACCACAGCTTACAGCTGACAATATTGTCGTCTGCTACTTTGGTTTTTCTCCAACGAAGACAAACTAACACTACCTACTAGATATAGAATTCAATTTACTTGCGTTCTATGTGAAGTGCAAGTTTGTTCGATAACTATTATCTTCGATATAACGATTTTACGAATCGTCTCACTGCTAGATGATAGCGCTTCACAAGAGGGTCAAATCATCTCGTAGCTAAACTTTAGTGCTTCCAGGGCTAGAAGGCAATTTATAAATGCTGCCATTGGTATTGTGTTGACAGAAAAATCACAGTGGGACAAAATCGGAAAGTTAACGTAAAATTAATTTCAAAACACTTAGAATTTGAATAAGAGGACTACAGGAAATAAAATTCTCACCTTATCTATATATATAAAAGCCAAATCCACTGACTCACTGATCACGATTTCTCAAAAACTACTGAACGGATTGGAACGAAATTTGGTATGTAGCTTCCTCTAGGGCCATAGGTGCTCACTAAGATCTTAGGGAGGATTTGGGGGAGTCAAAGTTTCTAAATCATGATTTATCTAAAACTACTGAACGGATTGGAATGAAATTTGTTATGTAGCTTCTTATAGGGCAGTAGGTGCTGATAAGTAAGAATTTCAAAAAATTTTAAATCTTAGGGGGGGGGGTCAAAGTTACTAAACCACGATTTCTCCTAAACCACTGAACGGATTGGAAGAAAATTTGGTATTTAGCTTCCTCTAGGGCCTTAGGTGCTCTCTAAGAAAGGTTTTCAAAAAATTCAAAATCTTAGGGGGATGGGTTTAGGGAATCAAAGTTACTAAATCACGATTTCTCCAAAACAACTGAACGGATTGGAAGGAAATTTGGTATGTAGCTTCCTCTAAGGCCATAGGTGCTCTCTAAGAAAGTTTTTCAAAAAATTCGAAATTTTAGGGAAGGTTTGGGGGGGTCAAAGTTACTAAAAATCCCCCATAAGAAATACATAGTGTAATATATTTATTGATATAATATATTTTTTGTTAATAGCCTATACATTTAACTTTGATTTGTCTATCCGTGCAAAGCCGGATCGGGCTAGCTAGAAGCATATAAACGAATAATATTGTTATGTAAAGATATGTTTCAATACGACAAGTAATTATTAAATATTATGCTGTTACTAATGTTAAATAAACAAAATACGTAGGTATGTATTTTTAAGGATATGCTGTATTTAAAAATTCTTAATTTTTTTACTGTTACTTGCCACAATTCTTTTATTGATATATTATCAGGTACAGTTCAAAACAATCCTTTAGCTTACAAATCCAACTACTTCGATCACAACTGTACCACATTTGCTATTCATAATTGCACACATAAAACCAATTTATCAAACATTTCAATAAAAACGACGAAACGACAGACGCAACCCTCTATTGAATTGATTAGGAGTAATGACTTGTTGATGTCAAGCTGCACTTGATGCTTCGATATAATGACATGATATGTACGCCTTATTAAATTATCGCAAAAACAAAAATTAACTAGTAAATCTAAAGTGACAGAGTAGAAAGTTGAATCTCTCACCTTTGTTTAAATTTTTGAATTATTGAACAACGGGTTAACATTAGTAGGCTACTTTATATTTATTGTTGCTTCTAGTTTTTATTTTGTGCTTCTTTGGTCTGTGAATGAGCCAAAAATTTCAAATTATGTTTGTGTTATTAAAGGGTGAAAGGGAATTGTTTATATCAAGAAAAATATTATATAGAGACCAGTAAGGTATATTTGCATGAAATTAACTGTCAATGTGCAGAAGGGAGATGGCATACCTACATTTCCAGTGCTTATAATTCCAGGTAGTGTAGCTTACCTTGAATAACAAAAAGTAGAGTATTTTATTATGTAAAATATAAATTAAACTTGTCTTTTGCCATAATTTCAATGTTCACCGTTACGATTATGCTTACACCAAAAGATACGACCTACTCTTCAAAACCTTTATAATTCTAACCGTAAACACATCCAAAGACAGTACCCCGGATTCGAACTAGGGACCACACGCTTTGAAGCTAGTTTGGATGCATAGAAAATTAACTGGGTCTACGGATTTTAAATTATCTAAATTTTGTACCAGATGTTGTCCACATTAAAAATAAAAAACACTTTTCCAAGCTATTTAAAAGATAATTAATGTCTGTAAATAAAACCTGATATGGTAAATAAAAATAAACTATATTATAAACTAGGTAAATATTTATGCTCATTTTTTTTTTACCTGTATCAAATTCAATTTATTATACAATTTAATAAACTTTTAGTATGTGTACTACAATCAGCTACAATTATTCATTGTAATTTAATCAAACAGAAATTAAATCTTGCCTGCGGTTTTGGTTTCACAAATCAATAGTTAAACACATCGCATTCAATCTCTCTAGGATTCACTCTAACAATATTCCCGCAGAAAGGTACAAGGGAGTTAATGTGGGAAAACCTATGCTGTCACAGCGTAAGCCATAAAGGTTTCCGAAACAAGGGTTCTGTTAAATTGTTTAAATCAGCTAAATTACTTCTGTTATTAAAACCTTCAAACCCTGCATGGTTTCCTTTAGTTAACCCTTATAAATATACTGACAGTGATCAAGACAGCGTAATCTCGTTTAAACTTGATAAATAATCTATATATATAAAAGCCAAATACCACTCACTCACTCACTGACTCATCACTAAATCTCAAAGACCACCGAACGGATTGGAATGAAATTTGGTACGTAGCTTCCTCTAGGGCCGTAGGTGTTCGCTAAAAAAGGTTTTTAAAAAAATTAGAAATTTTAGAGGGACTTTCGGGGGTCAAAGTTACTAAAATCCCTATAAGAAATACATAGTGTAATAAATTTATTGATGTATTTTTTGTTTGTTAATATACATTCAACTTTGATTTGTCTACCCGTGCAAAGCCGGATCGGGAAGCTAGTAAACTATATTATTAGTTCAAGGATATGTTATGAACACAACTTTGTCAGACTATAAAGCCAAAATATCGTCAATTCAACCTGTACAAGTGTTCAAATTGAATCTACAAATTTACACATGTAAAACTAACAATAATATACAGGCTGACACAAAAACCTTCAGCATTCTATAAAGGATCGTATTGCATAGGCCTACATTAAAATAAATGAAAATCATCAGTAAAGTTTTTCGAATTCGGCTTAATTTATTCGCAATCCGCCATTTTGTTTTTTACAAAAATTCAATGTAATTAAAAAAATATATAAGATATTGAATAAAAATTTGGTGTATTAAATTTGTATGTTACGATTTACAATTTTAAAAATGGCTGCCGTTACAAATACTTAACTTCCATATCTTGAAAACAGATAACTTTACGCAAAATTTACATGGAACAAAATATACATTTTTTTAACTGATCAAGGGGTAGCCAAGTTATCGAGGTTAAAACTGAAAACATAATTTCTTGGTAATTGTTTACAACATCCAAAATCATCCTAAAACCATAATTTTAGAGTAAAAGTTGTTTTCTGACATGGTAAAACCTAAACATGATGTTCTGATATGATTAGGTAAGGATTTTAAAAGTGTTTTGTAAAAAATACAAAATTGCGTGAAATTGTAAAAGTAAGCATTTTAGAACAAACTTGTTTGTATACACTTTTGTCTTAGTTGTGTTGTACGTTAGGGAACAAGCTCTTAAATGTTTGGAACAAAGTTAGTACAGTTACTATGTGTTTCATCTATATGTTAAGACTTAAAATGGATAGATGTAAAAAGTTGCAAACATTTTAAATGTCAAATTGTAAATAATGTACAGACTGGATTGTCGTAGTCAAAAAACAACTATATTATAAATAAATTTCTTCCATATGAAACTAAATGTAGTATACCTATATAAACATATATACATATAGTACCTGGATTTCCGTCGTGCAACTTATGTTGTAGAATACACTACGCGTTTCGAGAACAGGTTCTCATCTTCAGGTGTTGAAATCACTCACATGTGATTTATAAGGCAAACATGGAACATAAGGATACACTCTTCAACGAACAATTATTTTTCAAATTTAATAGCTTGTACAACACTGCTATATCTACAGATGGATCTAGAAATAATAATGATGCAAGAGATAACGGACGTTCTAGTTTAGTTGACGATTGACCGTGGTAATGCTAACATGTAGGCTACCAACGCCGTTACATTTGTATACAGTAGTTCCGTGTTTTGTGATTTTTTATGTAGATAAACAAAATTGTATTCCAATGAGCAGTGCGATGTTTTATGTTGTAATTTGTGTGTATGTCTGTGTGTTTGTACTTTTTATTTTTGTTTGACGTGCTCACATGTGAGTGATTTCAACACCTGAAGATGAAAACCTGTTCTCGAAATGCGTAGTGTATACTACAACTTAAGTTGCATGACGGAAATCCAGGTATGTATATATGTTTATATAGGTATACTACATTTAGTTTCATACTATATTGCAACTTTAGACATAAAAAATTAATCTTCCATATGAATACTTTTGTAGCAAATATATGTTTATTTAATAAAATACTTGTTTAATACAAACCGATATTATTTTAATTACAAGGATAAACCAATTTAGGTTATGAACTATTTATTGTTATAATAAAGATACAAATTGAATATGTACAATAACAACCTACATATACCACAATGTTACACAACGCTCCACTTGAAATCGAGACAAATTACATTTTTAATTGCATTGTATAATTGGATTCTTTTTTCACCTTGACACAATTAATTATGCCACTAACTGGCTTTTTAACTAACTACAATGTTAGTGGTAGTCTCTTTTACAGTTCGGTAATGTATTTTCTGTCCGCTCTTATGTCAAATATTTGGAACTCCTTCAATGTAAACATTTTTGTAAGCATATATTTTTAGAATAAATACACCATATTGCAGCAGAGAAGTAATTGGTTTACCTCCTCATTTTGAAAGATACAATTTTTAATTCACTTGACGAACACGTCTTGGACTAATGTCACCTATAATATTTATCGTAAAAACGCCCCAATAAATTAGAAAAATAAATGTACGGACGCAACCTTACCTGCAATACGAATTGTAACTCTGTCACGGCATGTGTAAACTATTTGAATTGTGAATCACGTCTGCTAGAAAGCTATCCCAAAGGTGGAAAGACCCAGTCAGGATTTCATTTTGTTTTAATAAAGAATTCAGTCACGAAAAATATTAAATTTAAGATGAAATAGATCATTGGAAAATATAAGTTTTATACGTTGCGAATTATTACAACCCTGAGCTATTTAAATAATTCGACCACACAGCGGAATTTCCAAAATTAAGTTTATATGTTTTAGGGCTTCAACCGACTATTTGGTAAACTGATCTACTCACGAAAGCGCTGAATAGCTGCCTCTGTGTAAGAAATGCATTAGGTTTGCACTTAAGACTCCAGCTTCCACTCACGTGCTCATTCGTGCCACTCGCAGCGGAAAAACTCACAGAGTTTGAACTCCAATAATTGCGGCCTCGGGTAACAGTCTGCTTCACTTCGCTCGCAGCGTACAAACCTCGGCAATTGGCCCCGGATTAGAATATACCCTCTAGGTAAAGTAACCCACGTGTATTGGGTACTTTAAGTATTCTACGTTTTGATCGATTTTGGGGAACCAAACGAGCTATAAGGTCGTGTAAAAAAAATAAATTCGCAGAATAATATCCTACTTGTATTTGTTTGGATAAAACTATGAAAAAAGTTTCATTCTCGTACGAAAAATCTCAAAAATAGTAACTTCCGGTCAAAAAACGCTCTTTCGGTTATTGGATTTTTTGGCTAAAGAACTCGTCCGACCGACATAGACAACCAACGTGTGTACCCAATTTGGACAAAATCTGACTTAAAATGAGGCCGTTAGAGTCCGAACACGTATATACAAATTAATGAATTTTGGGTATCGGCTCTAAATGTTCTGAAACTTATAGAACCCAAGTTCTAACTTCCTACGGCCAACCGTTTTTAAGTTGAATCATGTGTAGTAACTGTCATTTTTTTGAAAATTAAAATAATCTGTGTTTTGATATTGAAGTTTTCTATGAAGGTTTTAATCATTATTAGAGAATTTCCATTGGAGAACAAAACAAACTGTAGGCCTACTTCAGCCGTATACATCATGACGTTAGAAGCGCCTACAAGTTCTGCAACTAACAGATCAGGTGAACAATGCGTCTACGCATCGGCAGTTCATGTTCAAGTCGGCCCGACAGTGGACGTATTTTAAGAAATTAACAATGGTATTATATGTATTTTAGCGACCCAAGAATGGGAACTTTAAAAAAAAAATTGTTTACGTGTTTTTTAAATGTGCACTAATGTTGTGTAATGTGATAATTATCTTGTTCTTAGACAATGACACTCTGATTTCGAAACCGCGTTCAGACGTGTCTGATTAATAAGCAACTGTTTTGAACGAAACGTTATACAATAGATCAACATTCCAGGAAGTAGTGATTATCAACATGACCACCTGACAGTATTATTAATTATCAATTTTATTGAGATAAATAATACAGGAAATTACTACAGTATTTTACCCGATTTTTAGGCCGTCGTGTGACTTCGGTTGTGCGTAGTCCTGCTTACGAAGGGCTATTCAGAGTTCAAACTGTAGACGACTGTACACCAATTAACTTAAACCATTTAGCGCTTTAAATTATGTTCTGTGTACTTGTTGTAATTAATGTGTTTGGGTTTTTGTGAATATATGACGACCTGAAGAGTGATAATAAATAGGCCTACTTGAAAATGAGATTACGGTCTCGAACGGCGTCGTAAGTAGGACAACACAAAGAAGTCACACTACGGTCTAAAAATCAAGTAAACTATTTAGTAATTTTCTTTATTTTCCTCATTATATAAAGTCACTTGGATACAAAAATCATGAATCTAAAATTAATTTTAAAACCTCCTTAAAAACAAGGTACGGTAATATTTGTTTTAAATGTTAAATACATTTATGTGTTTGGTATTACAGATGAACATTTAGGAAAACCCTCCCCTTCCAATTCATCATATAGTGAGGAGAATTTGTTTATGGTATGTACTAAAGAATATGTTCAATAGCTGGACCAAATTTTAAAAAATTGCTTAAATCCATTTTGTTTTGTTAAATTTGGTGCCTATAATTTGCCGATCTTTGCTATACTTCTTTCAATGGACTTTAATTTGAGCATTCCATCCGATTTAAGACATTGAATCAATATTGCTTTTGCATGAGAGGTATTGATAAATAGGTTTAATAATTACAGAAACTTGTTCAGATTAATTATATATTGTTAATTATATATATATCATTTCTAAAGAAACCCCAAAAATTGTTCTGGGGACCATTATCGGTGCTCATTTACTACTCCCAACCTTAGGTCTCACCATAAGGATCACTGTAACAGCGCATCTTTCCTATCAAATGATCCGAAAGTTCCAATTATTTATAATTTTATATCGACGAAATTTTATTTTGTCTCTGACAATACACTTTAGGTACGCGAAAACGAATTACATTTCTAATAGAGACTGTGGAAAGGGTTTGTTCATAAGTTTTAAACCAAAAATTCATTAATTTACGAGGTAGTTATTATATTGGTTCACTTTTAAAATATATATTTTAACTTTTCCTTTTATTTAATGCTGTTTCTTGTTGCTTCTGTTCTTATTTTATCGTTGTCGGTAGGAATAAAAAAGGTCAGGGAACACAGGGCAGCATGAACAGTGCTAAGACGTTAGAACCTTAAAGAAAGAATGCCCTCAAAAATGCAAATGTGTTATGTAAAATATTCAGCTTTTCTTTTTGGAAAAATGGTAAACCACACAATATATACAAAACTCTCCTTTACGTCTTATTTACTCGTTTTAAGAAATATGTGCACATCATTAACGAGCAACAAACCGTCGAACAAACGAAATGTTCATATGACATACTATGTTTGAATTGCAGTAATTACTTTCAAATTGTCTTAGTTTACATCAAAGAAAAACTACCAACTATTCCACTTTGTTTAAGAAAATCTTTGCCAAATGAAGTATTTTTGACTGTACAAATTATATTCAGCGTCTTGTCCCATTTAACTAACTAAATGTTTGCATGGAAAGAAACAAAACTGTGACGAAATTTTGAATCACAAATTGCTATGGTCTCGAATACCTAAAACTGTAAATGTTGGCAAACAAAACGCTGAAAATTGGCATTAGATGCTCTGTTAAAGTTCAACGATGGTGCAATAGGAATAGCTAAAATATGGGACAAATTTGTGGTTGCAGTAGACCATGACTAAAATGACTAAGGAGCACGGAGTAAAGAGGAGACAGATAAAAATAAAAAAATAATAATGTTCAGGAAAAGTTGAATCATCGGTTTAATGGTGGAGATTGTTAAAGAAAAGATTTTCATTAAATTACTGCAAATTTTCCCAAAAATTTATTTTTTTAATACATGTTTAACGGTTTGGAGTTGAAATTTATATTCATTTGCAGTAGGCTACACTATTATCAAGAGTTGGTAGCAAATTAAGAAATTATCTGTTAAAAAATATTCCTATTTTTCAAAAGTATATTGTTCAAAATATTTAAATTACCTGAATGTTTTTCCATAACTTGTTTATGAAAATCTAAGTGTAAGAGTACCTTCCTTTTTATGTCTAGAAAACACTATTCAAATTTGAAATTAATATGTTAGATAGTTTTATATTATTACAATAAATATTCAATGTCATATATTTTAATAGTTACGATGTTAATACTCCTTCCACTTGCAGTGAGTTTATGTTTACAACTTTGAACATTAATGGGTAAAGGTACGGAGCCAGAATAAGCGAATATTTTAAAATGGAACACATGGCTTATATACGAGTGAAATTGTCTAATAATTTGTTTTACTAGAAGCAAAATTGGAAATTCACCACTATGCAACTTATTTTAAAAATTACAGTATTTTAACTCGACTTATCAAATGGATTCAAAATCAAACAATCACGAGTTTTATAGGAAAATCCTAATTAAATAACAAAAATAGATATCAATCAAGAATTTTAAAGTAGACTATGAAATTAAAAGGTCATAAATTTGTCGGTTTTGTGTAGTATCAATAGATTAACAATAGTGCTCACGTTAAAACTAACATTATATAAATATGTTTACAAGATTTACTAATTTTATCTTTATAGATATTCAGAATACAAATATTAAACTTCAGTTCAAGTTCAAGTTTCAGTTCAATTTTTATTTAAAATATTGTATATACACTTTACGAAATATTTAGAATCTTCAAAATAATAATCACTAGATATGAAAATATAACTAAAATTGTAAAACACTTCATAAATTAAAAATTATGAAATCATAAACTTATGAGATTTAAATTACATGAAAATTGCAACAAGCATAAAATTATGAATTATTTTCTAAACCAAGGGAACATCTAAGTTTATACAACAATAAAGACTAGAAACCGTAATAGGAAATAAAGATTATGACACAGGTAAAATATACGAAATAACAAGTAGGCATCATGAAACATAAAAATTTCTAAACTTATCAAATCATTAATCATTTATCATACTAACATGGCATTTCATATATCAATAAATACAAGCAATTATATTAATATTTTTTGAAATAGGTTAAATCCATGGGACTATAAAATAAGAGCTTAAAATAAAAATTGAAATTGTAAAAATTTAAAGTAAATAATTATTTGTGAAGCCAACTTAGCATTCACGTTATACATGTATAAGTAGATACAATATTCTTAACTAAATTAAAAAGTATGATAGAATTAATAAAAAAAATCCAAATGAAAAATTACAAAAACCCATTATGGGATTTTTAAGACAATAAACCTAAATTACAATCATCATTATGAAATATGCAGTATAATAGTCAAATTTATTAAAAATGTTTTAGTTTAAAAATGCAAGTAAACTCAACAGAACATTAGTTAAACAATGACCTCTCACTAGACGCAGTAAAATAAATTAGCCACTTTTCAACTGTAATAACAACCTTTGTAATAAAACTGTTATTTAAAAACCAATTTTTGCTTGCTTAGTCAAATGCTATTTTAGTAAAAACTAAAAACAGGGCCGATGCACCATTTTCCTAGGTATTACAAATTTTATAAGAAGGGTTCATAAATTAAGCTACAGCATTCGATGGTGGTTCAGTGGTATTTTATATGTTCAATTCCTTAATCTCTAAACTTCTAATCACAACTTTACCTACATTTGTTTTGTTTTCCTGTTAGCTTTTTTGTTGTTTGGAGTATTTTAACATTGTTTAGTTATTAACTGTGAAAAGTTTTAAGTTTTACGTTGAGACTTAAGTTTTAAGTTTTAAGATGAGATCATGTGGCAGTCGAACATAATGAAAATACAGGAATACACTTTACTGATTCATTAAAAGTTTTAACAGGTTTATTTACAAAATTTGTTTAAATTGTGTTTTTAGTTATCTAATAAAATTTAATTTAATGTTTTGTTTATTTTGTAGATTTTAATATTTGCTACTTATTTTACAATTAGTGTTGAACTTCTTCGGTTTAGTTTTCATTTGATGTGGCAGAGATATGGTGCTCGAGATTAGTTTGTGCTTTAAAAATAATTAGATGTTCAATGAGCACTTTGGTGAACACAAATAAACTAGTCAAAATGTATTACATTTTATAAATCTAAACTAATGCTACAATTTTAAAAATATTTTTGTTAGTATTAGTTTAGATTTAAAACAATCCGATTATGGTAACTTGGTTACCGGAATGTTCATCAGGGAACTATAATAAATCTTTAAACTATAACTGCCATAAATCTTTAATAGTTTATTTGTGTTATGAATTTTACAGAAATTGTTGTTGGAGAGTCAGTGTTTTAAAATTATTTTAAAAAACAAAATACAATAACTGTTCATCTAAGTTATAAAATAATGAAAATTTTATTTTATAAAAAAAAACTCACATCAGTTTACAGAGTTAAACAAACATTTCAATTTCTGTCAAAGTGATGGATGAATATATAAATTGCCTACAACGCCTTTTATTTATACACTGTTCAATAAAACAATTTACAATGCAGATTGATTCCGTTTAATATTGACGAATATTTAAATATTGGATCTTTGTTTATCCTAGCATTTAAATTCACAGCACACACCATCTTGCATTGAAATTGTAGCTTGTGTAATGAAATTTTGTTTTCTGATTTAAATAATACTGTGAAATTACACTTATTCAAGAAAGATCTTTTGGAAAATACAAATTTATTTAAAATATACTGATTTTAATATACTTTTAAAACTATTATATTTTTTCACCAGTAACTTAATACTTAAACTTAACTTAATGATAAATGAATATAATAAAAAAGGATTATTACCTTACTTTTTCTCCGTCAGACAATCCAAATGTCCTCTCCTGTCTGTTACCAGTTTCGACGGTTATACCGTCATCGTCAAATCCTTGACATCATGTTTTTGGTATCAGCCGTTCTGAGGCGTTGTCAAAGTCACTAATTAATACATTAAACACGAGTTAAAACTATTTACAAAACAACGACTACACAAAATAAGTGTTGCAGTATTGGCACGGATAGTCACAAATTAACATTTAAAATTAACCAACGTTGGTATTAGCCCACAAGAATATTTTGTGTGACTTTGACAACGCCTCAGAACGACTGATACCAAAAACATGATGTCAAGGATCCAACGATGACGGTATAACCGCCGAAACTAGTAATCAGACAGAAGAGAATATTTGGATTGTCTGACGGAGAAAAACTAAGGTAATAAACCTGTTTTATTATATTCATTGAATACACAATCCAGGAGGCTAACACATTATATTATTTCTAAATTAATGATAAAACCAACCTTTTGCTATAACAGCTAAGCCTTGCAACTAACGATAAAGTTTAAGATTTATCAAGTTTACTTGAGCTTTAATAAGCTTGACTACTTACAGCAAATGTATAAGCTTAACTGAAGGTAGCCCTTGGGGATTGTGAAGTTTGCTTGAAAATGCAAACATGGATTCTGCATATTCTTGTACACAAAACGACCCAATTGACATCCATGACCAAAAGGTAAAAGGTAAAAGGTAAAAACTGCGCAATGAATTCCTGGAGAATTTAAAAAACTGTATCAAGTTTTTACGGTGTCATTCAAGGTAATTATTTCAAGCACTTGATGTATTAAAACATCCTATTACTTTAAAAGAGCAATTCTTGTATATATCTTTGTATCTGTCACGGATCTCGAAAACGGCTCTAACGAATTCAAAGAAATTTTTTATTTAGGTGTATTTTTTATTTTTAAGTACACCCATTTAATTGTATTTCGTGTAAAAACGCAATTTTTTTAGAAAATCTAGTTTAAAAGTTGAAAAATTTTAACATAGGGTCTTATGGGTTGCCATGTTGGTTACAAAATAACAACGAAATAGTAAATAAAGCGATCAAAACAGCTGTTTATAAACAAGCCAATTTATACTGTTTTAGCTCGTTGGAAATAGAGTGGAATAAAACTGATATTGAGTACTATCCAAAATCAGCTGGTCATTGGATAGTTTTTGAATTATTTTCTGTTAAAAAAACAAGCTAATTTATACTGTTTTAGCACGTTGGAATTAGAATAAAATGGGCCTGATTTAACAATTTATTTTTTATAAATTTGCAAATTTTATTTAAAAATTGTCTGACCTGTCAATGCAGTTATTTTTAACAGTGGTATTTTGATAGAAAGGTAAGTTTACGTTGATATATTATAGTTTACGTATAAAGTCAAGTGGCGCAGTGGTTGAAGTCAGGATTATTCGAGAATAGTTCAGCTTACTTGTGTGCTTGACTGCTCTCCCGTCTCCGTAAACCTAACTGCCATAGATTAAAAACTAATAATATGTTCTTTGAATATTTTATTGGATATTTCTACCCTAAACTTTATTTGTCCAGCAAAAAATATTTAAACAAAATTGAAATTAGTTTGAATTGCTTTAAAGAAGTAACAAAACTGATAAATGCGTGTCAGACACGCAACGAAGTAGAATTCCGTTGCTGTTTTGGAAATAACAAAACTAAAATCGAACCAACAAAGCCTTGAGACAAAAATACAAGTTGCTTAATTTATTACTTGTACACGGTTTTACAGTTTTCGTGAGAGAAATTATCATTCAAATCAACTTTAAATGCCATATTTAATGAAATATAAATATCATATTTATTGAAATATAAATGTCATAAATATATTAAATATATTTATATTACATATATTTATATTAAATATATTTATATTAAATATATTAAATATCATAAATATAAAAAAGTGGCGCCCTTTTCAACCTTTAAAATAAGAAGAAAAATTGTTTAAAATAATTATCCTTGTTGGTAATGTAAGTTCAAATTTTAACCAGGTCTGTCAAGATTAATTTCACATTCTGTATATGTGTTAAAGAGATTTTTAATATAAAATGTAAAGAGAAAATTTAATGAAATGTAAAGGTAATATTTAAAGAAATATAAATGTGATATTTATTGAAATATAAATGTCACATTTATTGGAATGTATATTAAATAAAATATAAACTTCAATGAAACTTTAATAAAATATAATTCTCTTATTTATTTTTATATATATAGGTCATATTTGATGAAATATAAAAAAATATTTAACAAAATACAAGTCATACTTATTGAATATAAATAGCATAGTTATTCAATTGTAATAAACTCCATGGAAGAACCAAAACAACCATTTACGTTTTCTTAAAAAAAGTTGTGTAACTAATGTTCTTAGTTTGGTTTTGGATTGATGAAAAACAACTCTTTTTCACGTTAAAAGGGAGTAAATTAAGGAGTTAGTCAGTGACACTCGGATGCCAAACTAAAAATCAGGTAACACTGGCATTAACTAAATATATAACTAAATATAATATTAAATAATATTTTATTGCCTCAACATACCATTTAACTTTTATCAAATATTAATGACTACACAATTAGACTAAAGCAGAATGACTAATTGGTTTTATTAAAAGTTGTTACTTGTACAGTTCAGATATATCTGGAACTTTTAATACTTAATTTATTACCGGCTACTCGGAACTTTATTTTAACGGCCAAAGTAAGTTGTGTCTATAACACCAGAACCTCCAAACTAGTAATAGAGTTTAGTGTTATAGTTTGAATGAGCTTAAGTTGGCTTGATTATATACAGTAAACTTATAACCCGGGGCTGAACTTCAGGTAACCCGGGGTTATTTTATGGGTTTGTTAATGGTAACGTTTTGTTTGGGCTAAAGAGTTTAGTCGTTATTAAATTAATGAGTAAATCTGGAAATCTACAAACAAACATATACTTAAAATTAAGAATTGGTGCAAAGATGAATCCCAAATGATCTTTTATTACCAAAAACTCATCTTAGGGACACAATCCATTTATAAAGGAACTGTTCGTTTTGAAAGTTCATAAGTCTAATACATTTTAACGGGAATTAAAAGTTTTAAAGAGACAGTGATATAAAAATTATATTTTGTTTTGAAAAAGTCCACCACCTAGGAACACAATTTTATAATAGCTAGAATTTAATAAGTAGATGGTAATTTATTTCAAACAAAAAAAAAACAAGTTCAACAATAAACTGTTCAAAAACAAAAGCTGATAACGTTCATCATGTTTAATACTTTTCAAAATACTACCAATGTGAAACATGTAAAATGTTATGTTTACAATTCTCCCTTCATGTATCAAAACCTCGTATTTCCTTCGTTTTACAACATTTTACGATACAACTTTAAGGCAGGAACTTTATTTAAGTGCAGAAACAATGATAGATTTACAAAACATTTATTATCACACTGGAGAATGAAAACTTTCTATTAGAGCATGTTAAAATAATTGTAATTCTAAAAGTAACAATTAGTGAGTAGCCTACTTTAGTACTTCGTTATAACTACAAAATTATAGATTTTTAGTTAAAATAAAACAGTTATATTTTTAATTGCTTTATCTACTAAATTGTATACGGTTAGAACAAACCTTCTAAGTGTATTTATTCCTTAATAGATCTGATGTTTCTGATATTTAACAGATTCAACGTTCTAACTTTAATTTCACTATTTATTGAGGTTTAGACTGATTACGTAAAAATGAAGTTCCGGGGTTGGTTCAAATTACGTAGAGGTGCGAGATATAATCAGAATTATTGCTAATTACTTATACAATTAAAGAAATTAATACCATTACAGTACTAATCATCCTCCGAAGAAGATAAAAAGTCAAAATATACTTCGGGCACGTAAATAAATAAAACAGATATTTTCAAAGTAATGTCAATTATTATAGTTTCTGATAAAATGAATGTTTATTTCTAACTGAATATTTTCTTGTAAAACAACGTTGTTATAAATAATGAAATAAATTGGTTTTAATACATTGCACTTTTACACCCCAAACTTTTTAAAAAAATTAAAAATCTGCAAACAAAAATATTTTGTGTAAAATATATAAAACTAAACATGCATTTAAGATGTTTCTCAATATTGTACATCCACCAATAAATGAAATTATTAAAATAATATTCAGGTTGGTTTTCCACATCTGAAATATTAGATTTGGAAAATAGACAAAAAAAATATTAAATTGTTAATTGTTGTAAAATTATTTTTTTTACTTGCAATATACCAGGTTTTCGGAAAGTCTGGAAATGGTTTAATATTACGTATATAAGGAAAATTTAAAGGTAGATGTGATTTAGGAACCTACTCTGTGTACAAATACTAGGCCTACTTTATTAAGATTTCAAAAAAAATATCTTGGATCCACCATTTTGTATGTAACTTTGTTTTTTTTTTAAATAGGAAGGTGGTCATGTGGTACATCATTCCGATGTAGATTTTCAAGAGAAAACCAACAGTGAAATTTGCACATCCATAGCTTTAACCGATTAAAAATGACGGCCAAAAAACAGTGAATCGTGTTTTCTCATTTTGGCCCTTTTTGCTGTACTATTATTTTTGTAATATTTATTATTATTCTTTTTGGATATAGAATTAAATACGATTTTAAACGATATGCCACCTAACGATATTTGTTAGAATTTCAAATTTTTGAGTTACCGCCATTTTGATTTTTTCAAAATTGATTTCGGGTGGACCAACCAAATATAGTTTAATATGATACTTACAACTCATTCGCCCAATCCAGGTCATCAGTTGCACACATAGGTCATACTTGTCTTACACACATACATTCACAGACTAGTAAACAAATTATCCTTCTTTGGGTTCCACAGTCGGGTAACAAACTTGATTGGTGCGCCAAGGAAATCAAATCCTTCAAAGTTTGAGTAAATCCTATTAGCACCAGAACTGATGTAATACAATTATTGTAATCACCTTAATGTTTGCAGAAACTTTCATAATTACATTATTTACAATCTTTGTTGTCCCTATCTTAATTTTATAATCTTATTGACAACCTGTTTAATTTAATATCCATCATTCCAACAATGTAATCAATCTGGTAAATCAATTACTGCAAAAATAGAATTTTAAAATGCACAACTCTGAATTTTTTTTATTTATTATAATATATTGATTTCTAAAAAACTTAGGACGGCTATTACTTGGTAAATGCAAAATGTAGGAGTACTAATTTCTTTTCAACCGTCATATAATTTTTTTAATGAATATTCAACTCAACAGTGTCAGTTAAGATCGACTAACCCAGATTTCCATGGCTGTGGAAAGAGGGTAGGAGGTTGGAACTAAAGTAAACAGTTGTTGAAAGTACCGCATGACACAGGTAGAATATAAATCGGAAAGTTATAGATTTTAAAAATAAGTAAACATGTATATTTGTGAGAAAACGTTTTTTATTTATAAAAGAAAACTCCTAGCTCAAAATGTTTGTCCCAGGAGTCAAACGTGCACCGTGCAGTACAGAGCGCCCAAAAACCATGTTATCCTTACGACAGTCTCAGCGATAGTAGCCAACTGAAAAACATCAATTCCCATGCAACGCTCGGTCAGTTGACGCAACCCGCATGACAATAAACGTGATGTTCGCTGTAATGGTAGTAGCATGTCTATTCTCCCGTAAGACCTGTACTGCACGGTGAACGTGGAATCAAGTGTAGGTGTGTAAATAACTATGCAAATTTAAAGTAATAAGCACAGAATAATTCAAAGGGAGAAGTCTACCCCTACCTTCACCAGAGGTTGAAACTTGCCATAATACGACATACTGTCTCAAGTCACCAGAGATTAAACGCCCAACTCACTATACAGATACAGAGTGTTTCAGAACTCTGTACCAATACATTTAGGTATTGTTCCTGTACCAAATACAATTCACAATTTTAATACTAAAACACCCAACGTGCGATGTTGGCAATAATTACATCAAAAATGGATTGTTATAATAAGTTGATATTTTGTGTTTCATAACATAGTGTCAAACTAACCAAACTAAAAACAATCTAGTATTTCAAGCCACCCGTTTCAAATGTTTCAAGGTGAATATCTCGAGAACTGTTAACTTTTCCAAAAGTTTCCAAGCTAAAAAAAATGTTTCAACACGACGCGACGGTGCCCTCGCTCATTTTTGCAACATTTTGTAAGAGTATTGAACGCGACGTTTCCAAGAGTGAACGTCGTAGCCTCCGAGGTTTGCAGATTTTCCGCCATTGGTCTTTTAAGTTAGGGGCTTTATGAACGAATAAGTTTACGCCAACAAAGGATAAAATGAAATAAATTTGTTTTTTTTTAAATAGTTGAAGCTGATTACATGATCCAAGAAGAGGACGCATTTGAACGTGCTTGGCTGTCGGTGACAATCTGTATCAAAATTTACATCAAGTCTGAAAGAACTTGTCTCTCCCTCCTTGTATCCATCCCTTCTTCTTTTTTAAAAACACGATTATTAATGATTAAACCACAAAATGCAATAATTTGACCAATAAATGTAATAAAATCACAGTCCGTCTGTTTGCGTGTGTGAATGGGTTTTAATTAATAAGAAGACAACTCCCGCACACGTACAAGGGTGTTTTATTGGCTTTCTGTGTGCGTGTATGTTTTTTCCTCATAATTTGTTTACCTAATATTTTAAAATTTAGAATTTTGATATGTTAACATCGATTTATACGTTTATTTTAATTTCATTGAATAAAGATCATTTTTAATTTTGTTTTTAAGTTTCTTATGTTGTTTTATTATTGTAAATGTTTGAGGTTTGTATAATTCTGTGGAAAATAAAAGTAAATGAAATAAAATATTAATAACTAAGTAAAACTAACAACATGATGTAACTTTATGTACTTTATAGTACACTAACTGTAGTTATAAAATAAAGAAGGAGAATACGAGTTCAGTTTATTGCAAGGAGTTGTATATACATTTAGTGACCCAATAATAACACTGGAATAGGTTGTCGTGGGAAGATCGGGAACACACTTATTATACAGTTACTTAGCAAAACACATCTCGTTTATTCAAAAGACTAAGTACTGATGACGTAATAACACTGGAATAGTTGCCGTGGGAAAATCAGGAACAGAATGTTAATTTCAGAGTTTAATTATAAAGTATATAAGATGTCTCTATGGGAGCAGCGCTAATTGTGTGGAAAGCTTGAGTTACGACTCTGTTGATTCAATTTACTGTTTGTAATCTCAGGTGCAGTGATTTATTTGTTGAGTGGGTTATATACAGAGTGTACACAAGTACGGTAACTCTTGAGTGCTGCTTCTCGTAGAGCTTAGAGCTA
This sequence comes from Philaenus spumarius, assembly GCA_018207615.1. Taxonomy (NCBI): domain Eukaryota; kingdom Metazoa; phylum Arthropoda; class Insecta; order Hemiptera; family Aphrophoridae; genus Philaenus; species Philaenus spumarius. Next base: position 88,383 of record JAGFPH010002148.1, read on the forward strand.
CAGCAGACTCTTCATAAGAAATCTTGCAAAATAGTTGATCATTTACCCAATTCGTGAGGTAGTTAGTTGTCTCTAATTCAATTTTTGCATCTCCTATTTATATACGAAACTCTGATGGTCCTGAAGTCATTGCTAAATGGGGACATAGACCCCATTTTATGTTTCTATTACATCTTGGTGAACTACTGTGTCTGAAATATTAAATATTAATATTTAAATATTACATATTAACATTTAAATATTAATATTCAAATATTAAATAAATATTAATATTTTAGTATTAATAATAAATATTTAATAAATATTAATATTTTAATGTTAATATTAAAATATTTAAATATTTAAATTTAATCAAAGAGATAAACATCAGAAGTATTTAAAATAGTTGAAGAGGTACTAATTACACTGTTGCAATGCAAAAACACAACAAGGAACACTTTTGGGTAATAAATACTCCGCATCCTTCTGTATGCCATTTTGTGTTTAAAGCATACAAACAAAACATTTAAAATTGTTTCTTTAAGTATTCACATGTTATTTTCAACTATGGTTTTAAAGCAAGGGGTAGTATTTACTAATTTACATTTAAAAATTTGTTTGGCGAAGTTACCTTTTGCCTAATCCTAGAAGGGGTTCCAATTCAGGGAAGTGAGGGCATTATAAAAACTAATCAGTTTTAACGTGAGATCTATTTCCACTTATTATGTAATATTTTTTATGGTAAATTTATTACTAAATAACACTAAATTGTTTTTCTTGTGAATTGTTATGCTACTTTTTTTAAACAAATATATAGTGTTGGAAAAAAGTATTGGACATGACAAAATCCATACACAAGCATAAAACTTGCCACAGCTGAAATAAGTACCCAATTTGTATAACAGAGTACAAAGAACATTGTCTGTCCGCCATCTTACATTATGTGTGTAACCTTTTTTTAAACTACAACATTTCCACAAAGGAACTATTTTGTTTAGCGTTTTTAAATGATTGTTAAGGAAATATATTCAGCTGATCTTAATCAAACTTTTAAAAGTAGAGATATTTAAAACTATTTAGAGACATTTTATGGTTGTATTAATTATACTGTGTATTCAGTATTAAATTGTTTTTCTTTTGTCAGTTTGTTAATTATTTATAGTTGTTTTCTTACTAGGTTTTGTTATTTTATATTTATAGTTTGTTTATTTAAACTTATTCTGTTTTTATATTTGTTATTAAGCACACATGTTATTTGGCTTATTTTGCACAGCTTTCAGTCAGACCGTCATATTTAATTGTGGCATGTTGTAAACTAAAGCTTCTTACAGTTTTGTTGTAAGATGTTATTTTTATTAAAGAAATCTAGTTGATTTTATTGTGACAGTATATATTTGTATTTATTACTTTCCTACATTTGTTGTATACAAATATTATAAAATATATGGCAAAGCCTAGAAAATAAAATTAAACAATTATCTGTTTACAACTAGTCATTACTTAAAACTATATCATAGTTACAATATTTTGTATGACATCATATTAAATGACTAAAATAGAGTAAGCTGAAAATTGGTTATGTATGTTTTTTCTTTAGTCGGTGACTATGGAGTCTTTGGATTATTTCATGGACTGGTGGTGGTTTATGAAATGTTTCCCTGACATGTTGATTATTTGATAAATTGAATTTAGGTCTCATTACGGGTACTGTGTTTATGAGCCGTCACCTCCTTACTGGATCACAATAATGCAGTATTTAGGAATATTCCAGTAGTGGTTATTGTCGGTGGTTAGATGTGTAGTTTAAACAAGTTTAGATGTTGTGCTAAACAAACTAATCCCGAACTATATTCCAACGTTGTACTTTTCTGTTATTAGTACATTTTTATGTTTCGATCTGGAACAAATTAAATATATCTCAGTTAAAAAAATATATGAATTTTTTGTATTTATGTGTAGTAAAACAAATATTATACTATAAAGAAGGATTAAATACATATTATAAAAGTTGTCAAGTAAATACAAAAGTTGAACAATATAATACTTAAAAAGATAAATAAAATTGTTAAGTGTAGTTCCTTCTTCTTAAATTCAAGTGTGAACAGAATTTTAACTTTACTAAATATATTTAGTTAAATTATAATTAACCTAATAATTTAAAATTTTGCACAATATTGTTCTACAATAACAATACCTGATAACATTTCTAAGGTATTTAATGATGAAATATTTGTTTGAATACAAAATAAATTACCCAAGAACGACACAACGATTGTTTTTGTCGAGAGCATTCAAATAAAATTTACAGATTTAGTTGGAATTAAGCTAATTTTCTTTGATACTAGGATTCATATTAATTCCGGGAAAAGCATGTCAAGGGATTTAACACACTCGTCCAATGCACGAATTTAAATTGGAAATTATGAGCTGTGTAGTCACACAATCAAATAACAAACGTTGCTCTGGTCAGTTCAGATCAAGTCCCTATACAGCGGTTTCCAGGTAATATGATAGAATATTCAAGTTGATGTCTCAACTCCCGTTATGGCGCAGTACGTTTGCATATAGAATCTATTCTCTGCCATTTATTTGTCGGGTTTTAAAATTCAAGCGTTCGTAATTTACGAAATGTGGTTGTTTTTATTTCATACAAGTTTTTTAAAACATAAAAGTTTTCAGTGCACTTACGGTACTTCACGCAGCTACTCGTAGTTTTAAACAGTAAATATAAATTAAACCAAATTTAAATAAAATTAACGATCTGAATTTCAAAATAATAATAATAATTATAAATCCAAAAACAATATAAACTATAAAAGGTCCATTATAACAATCAAATTAAATAAGGACAAAAACATTACAATTAAAAACAAGAATATATAAGTATCAAATAAACTACAAGTAACAACATATTATAATCAATATTTAAAAACTTAATATCCTGGTGTCACAAACCATATATTCCTGGATAGAATAAAAAGCGATTACAATGAACCAATTACTGACTCTTAATTTAAAATTATTTAATCCAGTCGTCCAAGCCTCCACAGGCAATGTATTAAAAAAATAAATTTATTATTATTTTGGAAGCCTCACAGGTCTTGGTTCTATAAAATATCTGCTTCTAGTGCTATATCCGTGAATATCCTGCCTGAGAGTGTAACTCTTAAAATTCTCCTTTTCATTTATTGAACAATAGTAAACATATAAACAGGGTAATGTCATGATATGGAAATTTTTGAAAATGGGCAAACATCTCTCTCTTTGTGAAACGTTCTTTATAGTTCTTAATATTCTCTTTTGCCAAACAATAACTCTTTGTGAACTACTGGTGCTACCCCATAGTGTTATAACATATATTAAGTGCTAATGGCAAAATGCATAGTACACATTAATTAGCAAGACCATGCTGATACAGGCCTTTAATTTGCGCATTAAATAAGTAACTCTAGACAATTTGCTATATGACACTCCCAATTCAACCTGCAATCCAAATGTATACCTAACAATTTCACAGTTTCAGTAGTACAATCTGTATTCAAACCGTTCAGTGAAAAGACCAATTTTTCAGTTTTAGTGTTGTTGACAACAAGAGTGTTTGTTTGGAACCAATGCAAAGCTTTTTCCAATGATTTAGCCTGCTCTAATTTTAAAACTTCAATACTATTACAGATAGTGCCAAGTAGCGTGAAGCGTCACTTGAGCATGCGCTGTAACGTCTTACCCTCTCCTACTCGACTGTGAGTCTTCAGTACAGTCACCACCAAAAGTGGTTGATATACAATCAACATGACTACATAACAGACATGAATGAGGTAGGGCAGGCGGCTCTGACTGTACTCCGCCGAGAGAGGGGAAATGTAGTGGGAGCCGGCGTAGGAGACTTGCACACCCCCTCTTCGCGCTCCATAATAATTGGCCCTATCTGTACCACTGTTTAAAAAAGTGGTATCATCTGCATACAAAATAGACTTACAAGGCATATTAATTGAAAAGTCATTACAGCCACAATAAAGAGGAAAGGACCCAGAATTGATCTCTGTGGTACCCCAATTTTTACAGTTTTAAAATCAGGCTTATACTGACCTTGAACAACCATTTGCTCTCTATCACTAAGATAAGACTGAAACAACTTTAATTCAATGTCTCCATACAAACAAAGTTTTGAAACTGTTAACTTGAAAATTCGGAATTTCTGTGTCACAAAAACTTTTTAATCCTATCAGGTAACAAATGTCCGAACAACAAGTTGTAAAAATATTTTTTTGTTATAATTAGTTACACTAACTACATAGTAAGAACAAATTATCTTTAAAACTATTCTGAAGTCTCTTTACATGAATCAGGACCAAGATATTAAAATACCCTATGTAAATCCACTCAACAAGTAAATAAAACCTGAAATTACAAACAGTTGAATAATAGCATCATAACTCAAACTTTCCACAACCTTAGCACTACTCCCCTGGTGAGATCTACATACGTAATAATTAAACTGTTAAATTAATATTTTGTCCCTGATCTTCCCATGTCATGAAGAGTCCACCACAATAATATACTTAGTCCTTACAATAAACGGGACGTTTCCTCCATCTTTGTTAATATATGACTGCGGTTAGTATACCATACAATGAATAAAACTTACAGTATAATTTAGTTCATATTATGCTATTGTAAATGATTTATTGCGTCCGGTATTGCATTGTTCTGCCGACTAATAAACAGTAATAAATGTATATAGTTGTTGCTTCTAATTTCATAGAGTATAAGGATATGATGCAGATAAAGAGAGAGAGAGTTAGAGCTGGAATAAATTAATGAAAATTATGATTTTTTTTTATTTATGACGGAAAATTACTATAAAAGCCCACTTCTTCGTCCAACCAACTATTATAAGCCATTTACATGTACAATCATGTTTACATGACGAAAAAGAGATAGTTATTTAACAGAAACATTTATTTATTATAACAAATAAAATTGAAATAGCATTACTGACTTACTAAACAAAAATAAACTTATGGATTTAATTTTACTTAAATTCACACACTGGTAATGGTGTACTGATCAAATTAGCTCTTTTTTAGCAGGGGCGTATGCAGAATATAATTTTGGGCATAACTTACTGGAATAACTTACTTGGCGCTTATTCCTCATTTTTCTTTTGAAAATCAAGAATCAAAGGAGAATTTTGAAGCTCTCTGAGTATATTCTTATACGTGTTATTCGGTTTTCAATGATATTTTGCGAAAAAATTATAATTTTTGTTGGCACAACATCAGTACTAACACCTTTTATAGTAATAATTGAAACCATCTGGTCAATTATTCGTAACACTGGACTTGTGTAATTAACATTAATTTAAATAAGTATATAATAATACTATGTTTTATCTCATGGATGGAGGGAGAAGACAAAGACAAGCGGCAAATGACACACTGAACTCGTTAGTTTATAACCTGTACTGTAGCGGTCTTGCAGTTTTTAGACAGACTATAATAAAGGTCTCTGAGAACGTTATAACTGTGTCCTATTGTAAAAATACCACTAGCATTAAGCTTAACTCGAATCATTACTCTATGAAATGTAAAAATATCAATCTAAAGTCCTGTATTACTAAAACTTAAAAAATATTTTTTATGAAACTGAAATAGAAAACAAAACGTAAATAATCATGTTGCATTTTCCCCGTCTTAGTTCGCTGTGCCGAGTGTCTTTCCTCTCCTTTCAGCTCCACTGCAGCTCTGCACACTCCTTCACTCAAACTAATCAATTCACACAAATTCAAGAAAATCAATTTTCTATAATCTTAACAATACAGTATAACTCTATAAACGTATTGATAAAATTACATTTTACGAAGTAATTATTAATTTACTGTGTAAAACAACAAACGACATATACATTTAAAAAAAGACCAAAATTCTCTATGTACATGTAACTTTTTGAAACTTTTAACAGCGCAATTCAAAATTTCTGAGTCACAATTACTTTCATTTTAGTATTTAGTGTTATGTAAATCCGACAATGAATGAGGAAACGTAGTTTTTTACCTCAAAAATAATACCTTGGATATAAAAAATAAAGTAACATACTAGCTCGATACAAAATGTCAACTTAGTAGGCTCCCTCATTTTTGCATTTAGGTGTAGAAACATGGGACCAACTATTGTCATTGATAACATTGTTTGTTCGTTTCCTCATACGTATGTTTGTTTGTCACCCTATGTATACAGAGTGATACAAAAGTCAGTCCACCCCTTAATAATTTAAAAACACTTGCGGATATCAACTCCGTACTTTCAGGAAATTATTCAGTTAAAAAAAACAATTTTATTATGATTTTTTAAAAATTACCGCCATTTTGAATGTAACCTTGTTTTTTTTTTATGGGAAGGTGGTCATGCGATACATCACTTCGATGTAGAATTTAAAGAAAATCCAACGGTGAAATGTTCACATCCATATCTTTAACCGATTAAAAATTGTGGTCTCGTATATGTTATTATTATTATTAAAACTCGAATATGTTTAATTCAGGACAGCAAGTGACCGTGGGGAGGACGTATATTCAAATTAAATAATGGCACAATCCACCATTTGTTCCCAATTAGCTTTTAATTGATTTGCGATTATGTATGTAAATATATTTAAATATACTTTAGAGTAGATATTCAATTTAAAAAACAATACACGTGAATATGTGATGCATACATATCATGAATATTATGCATTTTGTGTCCTGTATATGAATATATTTCCTTACCGTACATCTGCATTGAAGTATCTGCAGTGCACTTTGACTGATGTATGTTTACTTTGAGTTTTATTTATGTTATATCTTTCACTAGTAACTCTAAAAAAAACCTACAATCATCATAAAGGGTTTCACGAGTGGTATCAGTTTAAAGTGACAACTAAAATCTAGTAAGAAATGAATTATAGGTACTATATTCTAAAAATTCTTTTAAAGTTTTGCTTAACATTATTTTCTCAATACGATAGACATGATTTAATGTAAAAAGGCATAGATGACAAAAATACAAAGTACTGTTAGTTTAAAAATTAGTACAAGTTAGTAATTCAGTTATAATCGAATAATAGAGCTAGCTAGATGTGGCAAATGAAGGCATTGCATTCTTAAATCGAGATCAAACCATTTAATTTGTAATACTTGTATTTACATCAATAAACGGTTTTGTAAGATTCAGAGTACCTGTTTGAGTAATTAAGTAGGCCTTACTTCTTGTTTAATCGATAAACAGTACAGACAAACATTTTTTTACCACTTTTATCAAAATATTTGTTTGGCTGTAGTTTTAATATACAAGATTAATGAGTACCTTTAACATCAATGTTTTGATGAAAAATGTTGATGCAGTCGATTCACAATTAAAATGGGAATATAATTTCCGTCAAATTTACGGTAATATCTTCAATACCACAAAATTCTAGAGTTCAACTTACTGACTACCTGTATTAAAAAACCCTATCAAAAAAAACCTGCTACAACAGCGGATATATATATTAAAGCTCCATTCATTCAAGCAAATATATTGCCCTTCTGAGTAATACTATTTTCAACGCTATCTTTACCACCCTACCTCGATCCTTTATAACACCAGTTGTGGCTAAGAGAATGCAATACTTTCACAGCCGCAAGTGATGTACGAGATTTAGTAAACACAGAATGTTGATTAATACACGAGATTTGGTTGCAACTAAATGTACACAGAGATTTATTCTATGTACTCAAGTATGGAGTGCCTCTGTCAAAGTATCGTCTTCTAACGTCACTTCACCCCTCCTAATTCATAATTGTTTTATTGTTAAGTTATTTTTTAGTATGAAATACACATTTCTGTACTAGAGTAGGTTTGTTGCATCAATCCAAATATATCAACAATATATTGTAACAAGATTAGTGAAGACAGCAAAAAAAAAGATTGAAGAAAGAAAAATACGAATAAAAACAAAATAAATTTCGGCAACAAAAATATCATAAAGTAGCAAACCAAGATAAAAATCGTGTATAGATAACAGATCACAATTTCCCAACGTAATAAAGAAAATCTACACTCGCGGCTTTGTGAACGGCAGAGCCCACTAATATATATATATTCTATATTTGGTCCTCAAAATTCGTAGTAAAATATGATTGTAGTTCTGATTATTAGAAGATCGGCAAATTACAATTATCTCAAACTTCATTCAAATATTTTGATGTATCCCAGGGATAATCAGCTGAGAAATATAGACAAGCAGACAATAATGAACGATCTTATAGGGCTTTCGTTTTTTTCCTTTTAAATCAAGGCACAGAACCAAGTTAAAATAAAGACAAATAAATATGAAAAGCTCTAAATAAAATAAATTGTTTATTAAAAGAGATACATGTATACTGAAATAATGACTAAATGAAACTAAAACCTAAAATTTAAAATTAATATCATAAAATTGCTTGCAAAGTTTTTCCTTATTTCACCCAGCCCTAATCGCTTACCAGCTTCCGCGATGGCTACCGGCTTGGCAGTTCGCTTCAAATATACAATCTACACTCGCAACAAAACAAATGCAAAACATTTTGATACTGTGATATTTTTACGGAAAAGGCAATAATTGATTATTACAGAGGCACTTTGATTGGGGTAAAGTGAATTAGTTGGGGTAATGATGACCTAGATCCTCACGCATGCTCAGTAAGGCCGAGCTATTACGTGAATGACAGGATGTTTTGTACAATACATAACTAATACTACAATTATTAAACAAAATTAGGAAGTTTGTCCATTTCCATTTTATATTTTATAAATTTCAATAGTCACAATAATTTTATATTTTTGATAGTACTAAATTAAACTTAAGGATTTAAATTATAACACAGTAATATAGTAGAAACTTTAGCCGACGAATGGGAGCTGAGTAAGCTATAAACGAAACCAGGGTACAACAACCAGTTAAATTATTTCTTTTGTTTAGACAGTTTTCAGCTTCCCATAAATATGGAGCCGACTATAATTTTTTATATGCAATAATTTATGTAAACAGCGGAAATAAATGTCACCATTTGAAAATGACTTTCATTTTTAGCGCACGATTTACGACTGTTGTCAATTTGTGATGTTATATAAAACTGATTCGTATCTGCCTGGATCCTATTACTAACCAACTCCATCTATATTCGTAATTTTACGTAAAACATTAAACCTTAACACATATATATTTTTATTTATACATTTTATATTTTTAACCTTATATACAGTTCGAAATATTGTTGATTTCATTTTATATTAGATTGTTTTTAATTACTACATAAGATTATGTTTTAATTTCTGTTCTTCATTAGTGTCTCGATATTTTATTTTGTATTTTTATATAAATACATGTAACTTAGAGAGTAACCGTATAGTGAGTAAATCGAAGAATACAATAAAACCATTTGTTTAATTGCATATTTAAACTAAGAAACATAATTTTTCATAACGTAGTCATTATTTAAAAAAAGAAAGGGCGTAGATTGATATATTTAGCGGTAGTTTTTTAGATCTTTAATCCAAAACTTGAGTTCTTACTCCGTCTTGTCACTTATTTGTAACTATATGTTACGCGTTTCAGAACATATGTTTCATCTTCAGGTTCGCTTGTAAAGATAGCACCAATTAGGATAGAGCGCGAAGAGGGGGTGTGCAAGTCTCCTACGCCGGCTCCCACCACATTTCCCCTCTCGCGGCTGAGTACAGTCAGAGCCGCCTGCCTTACCTAATTCATGTCTGCTATGTAGTCGTGTTGATTGTATATCAACCATTTTTGGTAGTGACTGTACTGAAGACTCACAATCGAGTAGGATAGGGTAAGACGTTACAGCACATGCTCAAGTGACGCTTCACGCTACTTGGCACTATCTGTAAGAAGATTTAAGACATT
>JAGFPH010002148.1:101699-163040 GCA_018207615.1 Philaenus spumarius
GGGGGGGATGGGCACCATTGATACGACTACTGCATTTTTTACTTAAATATTGTTGTCATATATTAACAAATGCAATGTTTGAGTATGCGTTATTGTATTTAAGTTCAGTTACATCACACGTACACTATCTACCCTCAGTTTGTCCACCTTTACTTTCCACTGAACCTACCTTTCCTCTTTACACACACACATCAACAGGAAGGTATCTCCTTTACCTTTCCCTCCTGCAGAGTATCGTTGTCTTGCGTCTCGAACGTTAACACAATCGTACGATGTTTGTTTGATGCATTGTATCATGAATACCTACAATTATTCGCATACGGTTCACAAAGAAACATCTTTTACTTTCTAGAATCCTCTATCTCTCTCTACTCACCTTAGTGGTACTTCTTGGACCAGTTACTTATTATTAATAACTTGTTACCCTTACAACTAACATGTAGAACATTAAAGTCTGTAATTTTTTAATCTAAAATATTTATAAAACCAAACTTATAATATATTCAAAACGTATGCCATAAATATATAATGATACCGTTACCTTGTACATACCATAGATCAGGTAAACGTGTACCTGTACTTTGTTCCAAAGAACCCCTCTCTCTATAAGTGAAATCGTTTTTGCATGCTTGTAAAATTTGGTTTTATTTCTTTTCGAAGTTCCAATAAATTGAATACACCTTGTGGTTCAACCTAAAAAAATTAGGTCGTTCTTCAAAATTAGCTTTTCAAGCATCGTGGTTTGTGGTCTGAAAATTTATAGAAATGTATTGTTTTTTGTGTCGTTATTTGAGTGATTCCAATCCTCAATTTAGGAAAAAAAAAGAGATTTTAAAGCATTTTCAAGTGAAATATGGCATTCTTATGGCAAATTTTGCAACGACTTTTTACAAGATTGTAATAATGTACGCGTATAAGAGGATTGCAGGTTCAGAAATTTGTCAAACACGTTAGATAATCTGAAAATGTATTTTTAAATGTTAGTAATATTATGAAGAAAGTGATTTAAAATTTTAAAAAGTTATGCCACAAGAGTAGTGAAAATTTTCAGCTGAAAATTATTTACAGAATCTTTATAAAGAACGTGACATAACTATTTTCCCAAAAATTTTCCGCAAGAGGACAAATTTCGGAGAACGGCTTCGTTATGCCCTTCTAAATGATTTCGTTATGCCCTTTATAGATTAAAAATTTCACTTTTTTTATGTCGGACTAATTATTTACAACAACTTTTTTATCGAACTATTGTATTACTGATCAGGAAATAAGACAAAAGATCATAAATATAGAGGTTGCATGAAACCTCAACTTTAGAGCGTCCGACAACTAGTAGTCCCCGAAAACTTTGTTGGACAAGGTTACCACTTAAGGGGGCGCTTCCCTGCCCACCATATTGAATCTGATTCCCATAAGAGCAATGCTACAGAATAAGTCATTTTTTCCGTTAATTCGTGGAATAGATTAAAAAATTCGGTTTCATTTTGAAGTACTGTCATATGCTGATGTTGATTGCCGAATACATTTTCAGACACCGTTTTATTGTTTTCATAAACGTATGATATAAATAGTAAAAAATAGTAAACTTTATTAATTTTTTTCTCAGTTGCAAAAAGAGATATTGCAAAAATCCTTAGCAATCAACACCCATAATCTATTTTACTTTAAGGAAAAAAATACAGCTTTCGTATTTTAACAAAAACAGCACAAAAATATGCTTAATAGTGAAGGTATGTTTTGTTTATTTAACATTGAAATTGGTACCCAATATCGTAGTTTTGAATGTGGAGAGCCGAGCCTTAATAATAAATATGTTTTAACGATTCTGAAAAATACCCTGTTATGTGCTAAATTTGATGGCGTCATAACTGCCATGTTTGGAGTGACGGACGCGCAAAAATGTCCAATAACACTTGAAAAATATGTTTCGCTTTCTATATAAAAAAACTTTGGAATTAAAGAAAGAATATACTTAGGTCGTAAATGTTTTTACCGCATCAAATCATTAACTTTGCCAGGACCGCAAAGGAAACCCCCCCCCCCCCGCTACCGAGAATTGTTGCAAATAAAACTGTTGTACGACTCGACGTAAATAAGGGATATAAGACGTCTCAAGAGTTAGGTAATCATAAACTTTTAAAAGCAGGATCCCGAGGACTATAAGCATTTACGACGTCGTTCGATCCAAGTGAATTCATTCTATTGATTAAATCTGACGTACTATTGCCAAACCTGTCAAAACACTTTAACCTACAATTGTAATTTTGTCTAGTCTCAAATTATTGAAACTGATGATTGATTGAGGCTGTGAAAGAATACCTGTTTTCTTTCTCTTTTTTGTGGTTTGTTTACTCGAACACAGGGCACATTCTTTACTGTCCATCGAATCCGTGATCAAAATTAAAACATTCACTCACACACTACACGCACAATCTTCACACAAACACAAGATATTGTATGAGTTCAAACATCCTGTTATAACAAAACCAGACGATAATATTTCAACCATGGTATGACAGAAGTAAACAAAGACTCAATGACGCAATTCATACAGCCAACAAGAAAACGCAGAACTACCAACTAAAGGTATTTTCACGCCGCGTTCACACTATGTCAAGTGACAGATTTTTCAAAAGATCTGTTTCCACGGTTTCAAATGGTGCAATTCACACCGACCTGGCAGAGCCCTACATACGTCGACAGACGAATCTGCGGGATCGCTCCGAGAGCGATTTTTTCAAACATCTGTCGACGTCTGTGGCCTCGCGCATGCTCACAGGCTTGTTACCCAAACACGCTCATGATCACAATCTGTCGCGCAGTTTATTGCTAGTTTTTTTCGTTATTTGTTATGGAGCAGTTAATCGAAGTTGTCAGAACTCGTCCAGTGCTGTGGAATGTAGATTTGGAGGAATACAGAGACAGCCATTTAAAGGACATAGCACGGGGCGAAATAGCAGAGGAACTGTGACAAAAAGTAGTTATTTTTTGTACTGTTTTACTTTTGTATAAACTTTTGTTCGGTTTGTAACCGAGTACAACAGCATGAGTTCCTCATCACTACACGAACTAATATCGATGTCATCCAACCAAGGCACATTTTCAGTAAACGCGCTATCGCACCACGAACCACTTGCCATGTTTGTACCTGTTTCAACCGTAGACAGCAACTGAACTGACTTGATAGAGCTGAGACGAAATCCCAATACCTGACGTCTGTGGCGGTGTGAATTGCACGTCTGTCACGTGACATAGCGTAACCGCGGTGTAAAAGGCCGTAACTGTTAAATCAAAATAAACATGTTCTTTCCCTGCTTCACATGGACTAAATACTCTCTTTCCCTCTATGGTTTCTTTACACCTGAATATCTCTCGACTTGTCAGCTTTTTTTCTCTATGAATAAACTGTTAGAAACATACTCAATTCTTCTACCTACCGCATGTCATGAAAAGCAGAAAATCACCGATTTTGGACAGAACATGTTCTTTCCCCTAAAGCGAATTTATTTAAAGGATATTAAACAAATTGTGTATTTGGGATTTTCTCTACATTTTGTAATTCGCGTATTTTTCGTACGTTTATATATATATATTTTTTTTACAAACGTGATCTTAACTTCTCCTAAATTAAAACTTTCAATCAATCAATTTCTCTCTCTTCCTCTTTATCTCTTCTCTCCCTCCCCCCTCTCTATCCCTCTTAACCTCCTCTCTTTCCCTATCCTCCCATATTCTTTTTCTCATAGAGTATCCGATCCAATCAGATGAAAGTAGTTTTACGGTTTGTACATACCAATTATCTGAAATACATCATTCCTTACACAACCAGGTCACTGCAATAAATTCGCCGTAAAGTTATACTATAAATCAAGTGCAAGAGTTGAACAATATTTACAGGAAGTTTGACCGATTCATCAAAGTCTACTTTACTTCTCTAATACCAATATCTTGCATATAATGGATCCTGATGATGAAGCAAAAGTAAATAGCTTTAAGAAATTAGCCTTTCTTGTTAAACAAACAGAGAAGGCAAATCAATATTAGTAATCTGACGCGATAAGTTGACGCAAATTATTTAAAAGAATTACTATTATAATTATAATATCTGTACCCCTTAAAATGTGGAATGCTTGTTTAGAATGATTTTAACATATTAAGTTAAACATTTAGAAGTTTTAACCTTTGTATTTAGGTTATAGTTCCGTAACAATTTTGTCTTTTGATCTAGTTTTTTTATGTTTGTCATTCTTTGATATTTTTATTTTTCGGTTGTGAATGTAACTTTATTTTAAAAGAATTCAGTATAGTTTATTTCTTTTATTTAGCAAATGGAAGATTATAACTTTTGGTATTGTAATTTCACCCTTTTTGTTGTATATATTTGTATTAAAATCATAATCTATGTATGAATGTATATTTTAGAACACTTTAAGCATTGTTTTTTGTTACCAATTTTTCAATATAACTAGACCCTATATTACTTACAACAAGTGCAATAGTATATTAAGTTTTGCATTATAATTTAGTTGTATATTCTTATGAAAAAACATTTTTTCGCTTAATCACGTGTAAATTACTAGAAAAAGTTACGTTAGTAATTTCGGTTCTAGGTTTTTAAACGGAATGTCATTCAGGCCATTGAAGGTAAAAACTTGAGTTATTATTATATATTATATGTTGAAATAACAAAAAATCTAAAATTATTTTTCAATATTGGCACAAAATAACTAAAACAATTTATTGTGCTACTTTTTGGGTTATACTATATAAGTTAAAACACAAAACCAAAGTTAAAAAATGTCTATAAAAACGATTTTTCAAATGTTATAATAAAAGAAAAATCTAAACTACCCTATTCATATCTAAGATCATGGTGATGCTTTAGAAAGTAGGTTATAGGTTCTTCCAACTGGAATCAGAGATATGTTTGACTATTTTCAAACTGTTTCATTCACTATAACCAGACAGAAGCAAAACATTTTATTTGCTCACTCTTAAACTTATCTACAAACATTAATAAAGGACATCAATAATTATTCAAAGATCTTGTTTTCTTGAAATTGTGAAATAGATAATTGCCAAGACTATGTATGTATGTATGTATGTATTGTCATGTGTGTATGAAATTCCAGTTACAGTTCGTCCAGGAAAATGGGTGAATGTATTAAATACTTTCATCATAGCGTCTGAAACTGCACTGAAGTTCTGAAACCTGGTGCTACTCAACCAATTTCAATACAACGATGGTTACTTCAGTAAAAGTCTGTTTTTAGGTAGTTTTATGTGATATTTTACCCCAAATGTTGATAGAAGCGTGGTAACTCATAGCGATCTACAAAACCATAAACAACAGTGAGCGGCTCCTCACCTGTATAAAACTTCGTGATGAAAGAAAAAATCCACATGGGGTTTGATGTGAACTCAAGGCATTTACTGAAATAAATTTCATACAAATTTGCACTAAACAACAATTTGCCGTGTACAGTTGTTACATAATTAAGTAAATGTCTCATTACTCAGTTATTTATTATCCGATTGTAGCAAATAAAGTATGATTTTGTTCGTCTTAAAATTCTTCATTTTTTATTACTGGTAACATTTTTTTATAAAAATTACAGTTTTCGTGAAATTTAACATAAAAGATTTTAAATGGCCGCCATTTGAAACTGTTTAAGATATCGTAAAGAAATTGTATACACTTGTTTGACCTACCAAGGTACACGTTTGTGCCAAATTTGAAGTTTCTATCTAAATAGTACTCAAATTATAAAATAATTTGTAAAAAAACACAAACAGACGGACAGACTGAAAACTCGGCATTTCAGACCCATATTTATGTGAATTTTTTTTTATTGTCTTGACCTAAGGAACAAATATACCAAATTTTTCCAGAGAGTTTGTAAACACCAAGTATATATACATATATATATATATACGAATTTTAACGACACCCCAAAACGTGTTCTGTGGACCATGATCGGTGCTCATTTGCTACTCCGGACCTTGGGTCTCACCATAAGGGCTCTGCAATAGCTCATTTTTCCTATGGAAATTCGCTAATAAAGCCTGGTTACCTTCAAATGAAAAACGGGCGTGCATCAGGAGTTGATAAAATCATTATCTCATTAGCTTGGGTTTTGTAAGCAAATTCTCCTATTACAACTAAGAGAAATCTTATATGCGGTATAGAAAAATCTCAATTCTTAATCTTCTACATCTAAATAATATAAAGAGGGAAAAAAAATTTACATTTTAAATCAAAACCTTCTTCACCGATTTCGAATTTTCACTGATTTGTTGAAATTTGTCAACCTCTTGTTGAATTTCTTCTTAACTCGATCATTTAAATTCACAGTTTCATTTGGTTGGTGCATGCGTCATGAACGAAAGTGCCATCCATCGAGAATGTTATTTTCAAAAGCATTCCATCAAATTTTTAAGGAACATTTTTCGAAAAAGGACATCAACAATAGTTAAAATATGCACGCCACATAATTGTCAAAACTATTACTACACGGATTTTAAAACTAACCTAGATCCACTGTAAACCTATATAAGTAAAAAAAAGGGGGGATGAATACAGTATATGGATTCCATCAAAGATTTCAAAATGTATTAACCCTTTAATACAATAAACATGGCCTAAATAACAACGAACAAAATGCCTCATCGAACACATTTTTATAACTTGGCTTTTAAAATCCAAGATAACAAATTTTAAACGCCGGTAAAAGCTTTTAGATATGAGACGGTAATTGTTTGCCCTTGGGCATTAATAATGTGAGCACCTTACGTGTCGTGTAATGTTATGTGTTGTTTGTGTTTGTGTGGTTTTTTAGTATTGCATTAACGACTTCAGCAGAATGATGAAAACTCCAAAACGCGATAGTTTTGTAACGAAAATGAAGACACCTGACTGAATCTGCATACAAGGTAACGTATTGTTATTCCTACATTATAGATTCTTTTATAAAATAATTTACAGTTACACTGTCATGTATGTTTGTCATAACTTTTTTGTAATTGTAATAATGTAATACTCCCCCCACCCTTAGTCAGTTGCAAATAAAACAGATGATCCTGCAAGACACCAATCGTTATATAAGGAAGGAAATATACTATTTAAATAACCTGGAGTATTATAAATAATAATTGTGAAGTTATAATAGTAAAACTTCATCCAAAGAAGACAATTATTGTAGTGATATTCTCTGAACTAAAATGTGACCACATTGGTGTGACTGGCAAATCTACATAGAAAGATTTCTTTAAAATATTCGACGTGTATTATTTAAAATATGGAAAAATATATGTACTTTCTTAAGTTGTAACTAGGTTGTTTATATCTGTTGTCTATTATTTGTCTTACAATATAATATATGTAGTAAATGGCAATATTACCATATCAAATAATGTATCTACAAAATCAAAAATATCCAAAATCATTTCTGGGTACAGTGATTCACCAATAGGGAGAGCCCTTCTTAAATCGCCAAAACTTTAATTGGAATAAAATGCTCAAAAACTAAATGTCTATACAAATTAGGACGAACTTAATACGTTATTGTTGGAAGTAAATGAAACAAAAGGAGTTAGTTAAATGTAGAAATTCAGAATAAATTAAAATAAGTTCTAAAAACCAAGGAAACGTAACTCACGCAAGCAGTAATAGACTCACCTAAATTTTACTCTGCCCTAATTTCACGATCGTGAAAAATACAGGGTGGAACAAAGTTAGTGTTAAAAACTTCAGAAAATGGTTTTATGGGTAAAAATCAATAGAAAATCAAGAATAATATTTTTTTCGAAAAACGCTTCATTTTCCAAATATCCGCCATTTTGTTTCTTTTACTAAATAATTAATATCTAGAGAACGGTTTAACCGATTGAGTTCAAACTTGGCATGAAGTTTAACCTAACAATGATCTATCTTAAGAAAAATAAACGATTATATCCAATCATGCATTTCAAAATGGCGGCTGTTTGAATATATCAAACCTAAATTACTCAAAACCCGTACATTTTAACAAAAAATGTCAAGACACTTTTTTTGTAGCCCTTTTGATTCCCTATCGGTTGTTGTAAGTGTTAAAACAATATAATGAAGGATAAAGCTAAGTTTTGTGTAATAATTGGTTTATTCAACCCGGCATCCTATACCAACACAGTAAATTCTACAATATTGTATGTACATTTGCTGTCATTATCTTTAACTAAACTATTCTTCATCCGATTGTTCTGAAAGTTAAATCATCCGATAGGGAATTAAAAGGGCTACAAAAAAGGTACTCGGACATTTTTTGTTTAAACGTAGATTTTTGAGTAATTTAGGGCTGACATTTTCAAACAGCCGCCATTTTAAAGCGCATGATTGGATATAGTCGTTTATTTTTCTTAAGATAAAGCTTTGTTAGATTAAACTTCATGCCAAGTTTGAACTCAATCGGTTAAACCGTTCTCTAGATATTAATTATTTAATAAGAGAAACAAAATGGTGGATATTTGGAAAATGAAGCGTTTTTCGAAAAAATATTATTCTTGATTTTCTATTTATTTTGACCCATAGAACCATTTCCCGAAGTTTTTAACACTAACTTTGTTCCACCCTGTATATAAAATGGTTAACATTATAAGCGTAGGAAACGAATTCGTTAATTGATCACCATTTTTTTACCAAAGAAAGTCTTTTAAATGGCTCTTATATGAGGCATCATAAACAATAAGTGAACATGTTTGATTTGGTGGTGGATGAAGGATTAGGAGGTTTATTTTTGTGATTTTGTAAAAATGTTTTATAAAGTTCCAACCACCTATTTTTAAAGATGAATAACTATCTCTAGATTAGATTTTACATATCTATTTTAGTCTCATAAAATAATTCAGCTAAAAAGTTTTTCAACAATTCAACGTGTGTAAAACCTGTATACCATATATTTTAACCGATAATCAAATTTCAAAATTATTCCGTATTAATCAGTGTTGCCGGTTGTTTTAAGCAAATAAATGTAGTGTGCTCATTAAAATTGTTTATTAGTTTTCTTCGTCACGATTGGTTTAGTGTATAATTTAAATTTGATTGAAATAATTAAACGAGCAAACGGCTTAACACAAGTTTGAAAGTAATTTCGACACAGCTGTTGAGTGAGAGTTGAGGTTTAATGAGTTTAACAACTTTAAAACTTACAGGAGTTGTGTTGAAGCAATTCCCACGTCTTACGTAATTAGCTTTCAACTTTATTGGCTCATGTTAAAGCCAAACATAACCTCACAATTATGACACAAAAATATATAATAGGATTTATAAATATGATTCAAAAGTGGTCGAAAATGTGAAAACTTAGTTAATAACCTCAATTTATTGCTTTAATTAGCTAAACCGTTAATAATAAACAAAAAGAGTTAAAACCGTTAATGTATAATGAAGTTAATTAATTATATACTTAAATTTTTAGACATGTTTGTTAAAAGAGGTAAGGATGTTCTTAAGACGTCGGTTTACAAAAAAAAAAAGACACACCGGTCGGTACCTAAACTTAATGACCAACCATTCTACTTCTGTCAAGGAATGATTCGTGCTTTCCTAAATGGACAAAACTAATCAAATTTGCTCTGATAAAGAAATCTTGAACTGATAACTAAATTGTATTAGAGAAGACTTAGATCAATGGTTACCATCAGTCCATAATTTCCAAATGTGAAAAGTGATGGCTAGTAAAAGACAAAATATAAAAATAAAGATTAACCTTTGGCGTTCATAATAATGCCCTATGTTCCGGAATTATAGCAAAAAGTCAGGCTAGAAACACATAAGATTTGGTAATCAAAACACTGAAACTTCTTGTCAAAAACAAACACATAAATGACACTCATAAAAATGTGCAGTATAAAATGTGAATTTGATGGACAAGAACATAAACTATTAGATAAAATGAACACGAAAATAAAATGAAAATAAAAAATAACATATTTTGTCTGAAAATCATAATTTAATTTGAAAGATTCACGAATAGTGCATCGGGCAAAAACTGTTACAAAAAAAATAATTGAAGCCTCATTCGTAAAATTAGCGGACAACTCGATCAGACATAGTAACGTATAAATAAGGCCATTGTTAATCTAGAACTAACAAGAAAAGGAAATTGATACTCTTCAAATTTAAAAAAGGCTGAAATTTTATAGGATAAACCTCTACAGGGCGCAACAACAAAAGCCGGTACTAAAAGAGATGTCTTACTTTGTGAAAAGGCAGCATCGCTGTTTTGGTCATTGTCATTCTGTTTGTATTTTCTGACATCTCAGTTCTAGTATTCTAGTTCTGGATTCCTCTTTATATTTGTTTAGGTTAGTCAACATAGGCCTAGTCCTCGAGGTTTATGTTTTGTTTTGTTGTATGTTATTAGTATTTAACATGATTATTTTGTTTTATTAACATTGTTATAATTATTAACATGGATGTATATTTTGTTTATGTTTTTTGTATTTTGCTTTCTAGGCAAACATTTATTCGAATTTATTATTAATATTATATTATACACATATTTTTGATTTATTACTAGTAGTATTCACTGTTTGTAAATATGTAATTTAACTTATGTTTAGAAATTAATTAAGCAACTATTTTCATTACATAAAGCATAAACAGTAAGCCTAAAAATTACCTTGCACTATTATATTAACCCTATTGGTTGTTTGTTAACTAAGATCACTACACACAATGACAGAAGGTATAAATATGTTAAATAGCACATCTTGTTCAGTTAGTTATAATTTTGTTGTAGCTCAAATGTCACTGAGGATGACGACAATTAAAAGTATTTTTGTGAGAGTTTTGATCTGTGTTTTTATTTTTAGTAATAACATAAACGATGCAAAAACGAAGCAAGTAAACACAGTTTTGTTTTTGTATTTTAATACCTTTTCCTTCAGTTCGCAAATTTTTCTTATAAATAATTCCATTACCCAAATAATTTTAAATAATATTTCTATATAGCCAAAAATGTTACACTTCTACCGTGTGTACTTAAGCACACTATTTCTTTTTTTCCTTTATATTGCGGTTGAGTATTAATTAAAAATGTTTTTAAATAGAATCCGCCGTTTAAATTAACAATATACAGTAGCAGTATTTACAAAAATTACCACTAGAGTTGAAAAAAAAAAGAAAATTGTGTCTGCGTCGGACCAGACGGTGGAAGTTATACTTCTTTGGTCATTCGTATATTCGTATACTTTCCTATAATTTTTGGAAAAAGAAAATCCCAGCCTGGGATCGAACCAGGGATTCTAGCGTGAAAGTCGAGTGCGTTAACCACTCACCCACCGAGACTCTTGAGGTATCTCTTGTAGAGAAAATGTATAAAAAGGCACTTTCTGGATTTTACTCCTAACGCGTGACGCTGTATCTCGACCGACACCCCATCCCGATTACAACGGACAAGATACAAAAAAGTATAACTTCAAAAACAGTTAATTTAAACAGATAAATGTGTACGTGCTTTATATATAACTATCTCAAATATTTGCTTAACACTAAATCCGACTTTTCCACTAAACGATAACACAATATAAAACAAAACTTGAGGTGTACTGCTTCTAACAATTTTGTCGACGTTTCAAAAGATAAGTTTTGGGATCACGTAATTCCCACCACGTTCACGTTGCGAGGATGTGGTGTTAATGCTGGAATGTGATTCGAAATGTAAGTTTCTTGACACTTGTAATTTTGTCGACGACGCGTCGGCTATTGTCAAGGGTTTTCGTGCGGAAAACATGTTGAAACTTTTGTTTAGACAAGTTAAACCTAAATGTATAAAGTATGCGCGTGGAAATAGTCGTCGATCTATTGAACTATCACTTTATTTTTGTTCTACAATAAAGATTAAAGATTCGTGTAATTTAATACGATCCAACTGAAAAAGTACTTATTAGATTTTGACTGGTATCAAGAATGGGTCCGGGTGATTGAGTAAATTTTTCATAATACATTTTCTTTAACATAGCTCTGCACAGTTATTGAAAAGGTGAAACACTGTACATCGTGGTATATGACGCACGCATACTAAACCGTTAAGTATAAACCAATGCCTAAGTAGAACATTTTTTGGCAAAAAATCAGATAAAAAACTTTTAAGAAAGCGTATATATTTTCTTTATATTATAATTCATTTTTTAATCGAACAAGTGAAGGCTACCTGTTTCCAAACCTAAGGGCTCATGTTTTTATCAGGGTAACGACCATGCATGTTTGAGTAGTCTGATACAGGTTTCTGTTACAATCTTTGTAAAGCAATCAAAGCTAAACTAGTAATAAGAGGAAAGTAGGGATGTTTTGTAAATTGTAGGAAATAATGTAAAACTCGTTTCTGTTTTGAACAGTTAATTCAAAAACGTATACAATTTTCATTTGTAGAACATTCATAATTTTAAACAAATTATTAAATTACAAATTCCTAGATTGCATACGCCTTTGGAGGAAGTCACTCATTAAAAATAACAAATA
This sequence comes from Philaenus spumarius, assembly GCA_018207615.1. Lineage (NCBI taxonomy): Eukaryota > Metazoa > Arthropoda > Insecta > Hemiptera > Aphrophoridae > Philaenus > Philaenus spumarius. The sequence goes on from JAGFPH010002148.1 coordinate 114,196, forward strand.
AAATATGTTTTTATCAAAATGAATTATAGCCTACGTTACTCAGGGGTAGTGTAGCTTTTTATTAGTAAAACTATTTTTTCAATCGGTTCAGTAGTTCCAGAAATTACCCCATACATAAAACAAATAAACAAACAAATTTTACCTCTTTTTAATATTAGTATAGATAAATCTTATGATGTTACATTCATGAGAACTTTCAAATTTTAACATGATGGAAAATATTCAAATATTGCAAACAGATATAAAATCAACTTGACCTTTCAATAATAGATTATTAATTTAAATTTTCCCATTTATTGTTTTGTAGAACATTCATAATTTTAAACAAATTATTAAATTACAAATTCCTAGATTGCAAACGCCTTTGGAGGAAGTCACTCATTATTTATTGAATGAAAATAAATTCCAAGTTTAATTCAAATAGTTTTAAATACATATTTATCTTAAATAGGTGAAATAGATGAAACAAAAACAAATTTCCTCGTTAAAATTTAGGTAGAAAGAAAACAACATTGTTAACTTCAATTTCTTTCTGTTCTTAGAATGTAGAAATATAAATTTAGTTTTTCAAAGGCACGTAATGCATTGTTTATTTTATTAAAAGTGTAGACTATTTTATTATTACTTTTTTTAAGGCTTAACTCTTTGACTTATGTCAATTAAACTAATGAAGATGTAGAAGCAACATAAAGTAAAATAAACCGAATGCCAGAAAGTATAAAAGAATTTCAAAAGTTACACAACTGACTTAAATTTTCTAACTGTAATGAACTGAACGATCACGTTTAACCGCTTTGCCACTCTGCTCCTTGTAATGAAGCTATTCGTTACTGTAAGACTAGGCCCTGCTATAACAAACTTAATATAGAGAGAAGATGGCATCTAATGGAGAAGGTTCCAAATCAGTAGCTCCAGAAGTTAAACAGGTATAAATGTATCCACCTTTAGAACCACCGAAATTTATAATAGTACTAGTTAAACCCCTGCCTGCTCCGAACACCAACCACGTTTGAACCTTTTACACACATAATCATGTTGTTTTCTTTATAGTAAAGGTATAGGATTAATAATAACCCGAAAGCTAAGATTGTAAATAATGTTAAATGTTCAAATCAAATTATTTCGTATACTTTATAACAGCAGTTATAATAAAGGTTAAAATAACCAGCAAGGCTCACGTCTACACTTTAATAAAAACCCAATCTTAAATTTATAAATACAAATAATTGCTTCAAAGTTTAAAATCATCTGTTAATGGAAATATTGGAGCAAACAGCTGTTTTATCTGTTATTTTATTAAATTGGTTGCTATGGTAATAAATGTAAATACATGTGTTCGTTTATCAGTCTAGGCCTAACCTTAGATTTTTTCCGACTAAATTTACAAATATTGAAATAAAAAATGTTCTTATCAAAATGAATTATAGCCTATGTTACTCTGGGGTAGTGTAACTTTTTATTAATAAAACTATTTTTTCAATCGGTTCAGTAGTTCCAGAGATTACCCCCTACATACAAACAAATAGGCCTAAACAAAAAAATTTTACCTCTTTTTAATATTAGTATAGATAAATCTTATGACGTTATATTCATGAGAACTTTCAAATTTTAACATGATGGAAAAGTATGCAAATATTGCAAACAGATATACAATCAACTTGACCTTTCAATATTAATCAATTAAAATTTTCCTATTTATTGTTTTCAATATCTTAAAATTTTACGAAATAAAAATAAAATCCTTAAAAACAAAAAGATAAATGATCCTAGATCTTAATCTCCATTATCCTTCTACATCAATTTGTATTCATTTTAACGACGTTGCATGTTAGGAAAGGTTTTGATTTGTCGATTCATGATAACTGGCAATGAATCAACATTCTTTACTGCTTACAGCAAGCTAATAATAAGATATTGTGTACAATATTCAACTATAATTCACGTTCACAGCAGCAGTTTACGAAAATGTATTGCAAAAACATAGAGTCTCATAAAGTTAGTGTTGATAAATAGATATTAGCTTTCACTACAAATTTCGAATAGCTTGTATATAAATATATGTATATATATATTAAGGAATATGTTATAGGTTTTCATCATATCGACCTCATCGAAGTTTATTTCGTAACAAAAACACTCATATATAAAATAAACAAAGTCACAATTTTAACCAGTACCTTTATTATGTCTAACAGCGTAACGTATGGTGAAGTTGAAAAACCTCGTATGTTATCACAAACGTCACTTTTTAAGTAGAGCAAGAAACCATATTAAATGGAACGAACTTTTATATAACGTAACTTTCATGTAAAATATCCTTACGTTTTGAACTTTTATTGTAAAAATAGATTGTATCAAAATTAACCTAATTTTTGACATATGATTTTTTACACCGATTAGTTAATTTTATTTTAAAATACGATGTGTTACTCATATATAACTGATCATTTTGGGAAGCTTAAAAAATGACATTATTTTATTACAATATGAACTGAACATTTTTTTTATTTCATTTAATTGGGTTTATGTATATCGTAATTTATAAATTTTTACGCAATTCTAAGTGCCAATTAATTTTTATACATATTGTAATAAAATGAAATTAGAACACAGATTACTAAAAGTATGTTACCAGTTATTTAGTCAGTCGTGTGACTTCGTTATGCTTATCCTATTTACGACGCGTTTTGATATCATAATTTCATCTTAAATTATTTATTATAACTTTTGTGGTCGTTATATATTCATACAACTCATTAAATAGTACAGTCTGACGACGTCATACGACGGACTAAATAACAGGTAAATATTTATAGTAATTTCCTGATATTATTTAATTTTATGAAGTGACTTGGATAGTAAAAATCATGAAACTAAAATATTAATATAAATAAATACCTTTTTTTATAATAGTAGCAATTCGTCTTTGTTATGTAGAAACACTACAGTGCTGTTTCGCCGATCTCAGTCGGCTTCATCAGGTGTAAGATTCAACACTTACATGAAATACATTACAACACTAAACACACACGAAAAATACATCATAACATGATATATAAGTTATAAAATTATCTGAGACTTGCTATTCGTGAAACAATTTGATGTACGTGCACGAGTATGGCCACATAGTCGATGGAGTACTTCCGAACAGACACTGAAGTAACTGTAGTTTGTAAGCTAATTTTGTTGTTGGATAGGTCTGCTGTGTTTGCTTAAAGATATTATATTACGTCATAAAAATATCGTAAGTTTTATTGATGTAAACGATTTTGTCCATGATTACTAAAGAATTCCCCTTATTGGCTTAAGTCTGCTACAACAGAATAGTTTCAGCTTAAACATTTATCCTCAATCTAGCTCCCCCTCTTTAACTAAATAAACTCTGACTTCAGCATATTTTTTGTATGCAAGCCATATAGCATGTTCACGGCCAATGTGGATCTATAATTAGCATTACTGATCTATTTGTATTATTATTATTATTATTATTATTATTATATAAGTCGGAGGGTACCTGCCACACATTAAAAACGAGTTTCTGCGAACCAACTACGAATTTTACCGTCAATGAAGTTTTCTCTGCCCCTTATGTTTTAAAAACTATATCACATTTACCGTTCCTGAAGATAAGTTAAACTATTTGGCTTTAGGCCTATGTGTCGGGTTGAAAAACATAAATTTTCTTGCGGTTAAACATCTCGTAGAGAAATTATTTGAACACGGGTACAATTTTAAAGTTTAATTTACTTATATTGAACAAAGAAGCCAAGATGGCCGTGGTTGTTAAGGCGTGAAAGCTTTATCAATCGTCATGGCAACCATCAATGGAATAGTTCCGGGTTCAATTCCAAAATAATTTTCTAAATGGTTTCTTAACAGACATCATTAGCTGTGGTTCGGATTCCACGTAAAACTGTAGGTCCCGTCTTCATTAGCCTTAAAGTGCAAAACAGCAGGACGTTAAAATATATATATATAAAAATTGAACAAAGTACTTGTTGGTCAGTACTCGGTAGTAGTACTATGGGTAGTACTTGAACCACATATACTTACTTTAATTTGGACAAATATCAATTTGATTTATATTAATAATAGGTTAATTACCTTATATCTCATCCGTCAACAATCCAAATTTTTCCTTTGTAGGATTACCGGTTTCAACGGTATACCGTCATCTTCAGATCCTTATTATATTCTTTACTTTCCACCTGTTCTGGCATCGTCTTCTTTACACATTTGGCACATTTCAAACATTTGACACATATATTAAAATTTCAAACACGAAACAAATAAACAGATTAAAATTATTACAAAAACCGACACACTAAGACATAAAGGTACATTATAGAGCAAATCGTTATGCTGGTCAACGAGAAGGTTTATTATTGCCGCGCCGGTCGAACATGTAATTCGGGCGGTCGTCTATTCTGTACTCTATATATCAAGGTTTTAATTTCCAACTTTTGTTTCGATTAGAGTGTTTAAGACCAGTTTAAAAACTAACAGAAAAGAAGACAACAGAAAATGAGGAAAGCTACAGTACAGGCAAAACACGACATAAACATTGGTCTTTGATTTCTTGTCCGTAATGTATCTAAGAAAAAGTTAACACTACACTGTTGTGCATCTCTTAATTTTCCCTCCGAAGACTTTGTTAAAGAGATTCAGAGAAGGGAGAGGACGTGGCGCTGAAGGATCATTGCTTGTAATTAAGTAAGAAATTTGAATTCTACCACGGTTTCACCCAGTGGTATCGTACCGGTTTAATTAATAAATTTACCATCCAACGCAAGCATGTAGTCAAATGTGGTTTTTCCTCAATGGGAGCAAAGATATTATTTATTGTCACTATTCTTTTGAAGAAGGGTTCATTGATTTTGTTTCGTTGTTTCAACAATTATACCACACGAAAATATATTGTTACTTTTATTAATTTACTTATGTTTTCTTTATTACTATTATTAGTACCGTAAGCGGATTTACTCCAACGACAACTTAGCCTGCTTTTTTGTACTTCCTGATAACTCTACTGATGTTAATTCTAGACCCTTGGTCTGATCTAGATTTTCCTTTCTGCTCTCTGTTGGAAAGTCGTTTGATCAAAATCACTAATCTTCGTCCTAATGCCCAAAGTATGTGTTCTCAGGGCTCTATAACAAGGGCTATACCGTTTCTTTGATCTCGGTACTGTGCTGCCAGTTCCACTCTATTGTTTAAATACTGTTGATTGATACTGGAATATTTACATCCTTATCCATTACGTTTATGTACATATTGCTATTTTAAGGTAGTATAGTAAATCATTTGTCCCCAGGTAATTATGCCAGTAGACAAAAAGTAAGCGTTTAATTTTAACATAAACTAATTACGGTATAATTTAGAAATAAAATTTGATATTATTGAAGTGGACACAAAACGTTAAGTTGGAGGTTAACGTTTAAAAAAATAATGTCATTACTACGTACATTCAAAGAAACAAAATTAGAGATCAATATGTTGGAAAAAGAAAATCGTAATGACATAAAAAAATTACTTTAATATTTAATTACAATAATTACTTTATAACAAAGAAATATAATGTCTTTTATTTAATTTGTCCATTGTTGTCTAATTTGTGGAGTACTTAAATAAGAATTTTATAAGAATTAGACACGTAAATAAAGATATAGTTTCAAAAAGGAGCGAGGATAAAAAATTTAAAAAGTGGCTTCAGTCAAAGAAATATTTAAGTACTCCGCAAATTAGACAACAATGAACAAATTAAATAAAAGACAGCATATTTCTTTATTATAAAGTAAATCTTTTAATTAAATATTAAACTCTTTTTTTTACATAGTTACGATTTTATTTTAAAAATATTAATCTTTAATTTTATTTCTTTGAATGTACGTAACAATGATATTATTTTTTAAAAGTTAACCTCTCCAACTTAACTTTTTGTGTCCACTTCAATAATATAAAATTTGAATTGTAAATTAATTATAATTACAAAAAATAAAATAAAATAAAATGCTTACTTTTTTCTAGCTGGCATAATTACCTGGGGACAAGTGATTTACTATATTACCTTAAAATAACAATATGTACATACACGTAGTGGATAAGGAGGTAAATATTCCAGTATCAAACAACAGTACTCCGGGAGTGGCGGCGCATCACCGCCTCGCTCTCATTTAAAAACGATTTCATATTGATGTAATAATTGTATCACAAATCAGTGAATTGAAAAGTTTAGATTAATTCATTGGCTACAACTTTCTCGCTATAAGTTTTTTTTTTGTAACCCAAAAATAAAAAATGTCCTCGCTTAGTAAATTTTCCATATCAGTCAGTGATAATGCCTCAAATATTTTCAATTATTAAAATTCGAAATACCTGTCAAAATAAAAGTTTTTTATACTGTTAGAATGCGTACTTTATGTAGATTAAGAATATCTAAGTTTTATTTTACTGAAGCTTTTTCTTCGAGTTACAACAGCGAGTAAACTACAGCGCGCACAAGGAGTCCGCTGCTGTAGTTTTCGCAGTTGACATCACAGTGACGTCATAGGCGATCGATACTGGGTCACCGTAAATGAGCAAAATGGTATAGCCCTTGTTATGGAGCCCTGATGTAGTTCTGTAGTTTCCAATTCAGAGTTGGTTACATAATCAGCATTTCAAATTTAATTGGAATAATCCCATAGTATTCAGCTGTAGTTAAAAGCTCCATGTCCAATTATGAAGCTAAAGCTTTTCCTTTAGTTGCGTTACATTGTGAAGCGACAAATCTATAAAGTTTCAATGTTGTTCAACCGATGACTCATAACGTTTCCCTGTCCAAAATGTATCCTGAATTTTGTTTTCCTGCGTTTCTTTTATCTCTTATTTCATCCATTTTTGTAAACAGTTTTGTGTTGCAGTTTTAGTTATTACGCTTACCCCTTACTGGGCCAGTTCTTCCGCCTTCGTATCCTCTACGACTAAGTGTCCACCTCTAACTGGTTCCGGGTCGAAAGTTTAACTAAGGCCTCATTTGTGCAAGCGAAGTGTGTCACGCGACATGAACAAGCATCTTTTAGAGGAGCATTGAGTTAAATGGTAACGTTTATGCACGCGACTTAAAATCGTACGATTTTTCGTGTCACGCGATTTCTAAATCATGTCGCTCTCCCCTAGAAAACGGACGACTTTTTAAATCGCGCGACTTGTCTAAGTACATTACGGTAAATGGTACCGTTTATGCAAACGTACGACTTTCTGAAGTCGCGCGGTTTGATGAGCAGTGTTGCCAACAGGTGCCTGGCAGGCATCATTTATCTTGTCTGTTTTATTTGTCAGTCCGACATGATCATTGATAAGTTTAGTGTGTGCGAGTATTTTGACCTATCTAAAATGGATACATTCACCCCATCCAAGAAATAAAATCAATATGGGATACCATCTCTGAAGATTACAAAGATAGAGTTTTACAAAAAACTCAATTGTTTAAAGTTTGTGAATTGTTTAAAGAAACTTTTGCAGAACTACCGGGGAATGATAAATCACTATACTATAAGTCAATACTATAAACTAATATTAGTCTGGTAAGGCATTAAATAATTTTGAGAATGTTTAACATTTTCCCAGATATCAGTAATATTATTTGTATTTAGTTTAAATTCAACCTTTTATGGAATGGACTTCCCATCTTCGTTTCGTTCTCTTTTTTAATAGAAAACTAATTTAAGGGTACTGTCCGCGAGGCACGAGATGGTCCCTGGATACTATGCCAAACTATTACCGTGTTTTGTAAAAATCATATTATTAATATTATTTCAACACTACTAATCGGAATTATAATAACTTTTAAGCTGTTATCTGTTAATCTATTAAAATCCATTTAGTATAATAATTAAGTAAACGTACATACGAACAGTATATATATTTTGTTCTTTCACAGCAGTAATTGCATACATATTTCAATAATTGCTACTAATAATGTTATTTTGTGTATATATTTTAAAAAAACACTGCAGAATTCCTGTTTTGTACCACGATGCCACGTTCGATTTTAAATAGCATTTGTCGAATAACGATGCTACGGACATTCACGGCGGCTCTGTACCAAGGTTGTTAGAGGATATACTCTATCAACCTTGGCTCTGTACTAGGTCGTGGCACATAGCTTCAAGCGCCTTTAAACTAAATCTAGGCAAGGACCGAGAGACCATAACGTGCCTCGCGGATAGTACACCTCGCACGGATCCATTTGATCTAATGAAGCGAAATTGGAACATTCGGTTGGCAATATTGGAAAACGAGCGACTTGAAATCGTACGTTTTTTTAAACATTTCAACATTAATCAACGTCGCGCGACGCTATTGGTCGCGTGCATTAATGAGTCCTGGTGACAATCCCACACTAATGACGAGATAAATTCGTCTGAGCTTACAGACTGTATAGGAGCCTAACCATCTGACATTACGGTAATGTGGTTATTATCAAATAAACCTATCGCTTGGTACACATATTTTTTAAAATAAAGATATAGTTAATTTTCTTAAGCAACATATTTTGTTAATTACAGTGCTTTAATACAGTTCTTTAAATCTGTTTTGGTAACTATGTGTCTGAATGGCACTACAAGTATTATTAAATTAAGGATACAATATTAAATTAATAATACGATATTTTTAATGCAATTTTAATAATGTATAAACTCATTTTAGCCATCATTAACTGATAAATCTTAAATAAACCTAAAAGTAAAATACAATTTTATTTTTTCGTTTTTTAACTGATTAACTTATCCTCTGATAATATACATTACTTTGCATATTTAATAACAACATCGTAGGGAGCTAGAAATATCATATTTACTCTAAGGATTTTAAATTATATTCAAACTTGACAAAAGCATTGTAAAATACAAACTGAAATTGCAGCTAAGATAACTCCGGGGCTGGTCGAGTCTCCAAATTAAAGTTTAGATTGCTATTGCTCTCTATTCTGTGCTTTAGTGTTATACAGCTTCTCTGGCAAATTGTACCATTCACGGACTTAAAACTGATTCAATCTTGGAATATGAATGTGGTTGAACGGTTTAAACAAATACGGATAAAATACCTATCTTGAAAATGCATTGTTGTTTGATATGTATCGTAAGCTCCGTGCTGGCAATGCAATAATGTATACAGTCATGCATGAGTATTTGCATCACAGAAAATGAAGAAATATTTTTAAAACAAAACTTTAAAAGGACTGAAAAGTTGAAAGTTAATAGTTTTTCAATTAATGATTCTCGCCGAAAAAACATTGCAAGCTCAAAATTTTTACCAAATGATGTTTTGTTTAAAAATCGTTTCTTTTACGAATCTCCACCACGTGCCGCAGTCTGTCGAAATATTTCGAACTAGAAAGTGGATTTATTGGTAGCTAAAATTAGTGCTTATTGGAAAAACATTCCTTGTGCAGCGTCGTGGCTGAAAACAATCACACTCTTAAGTGTTTGTATATTGGAACTTGCGAGTTTTTCCAAGGAGATATTCGATCGTTTACTATATCTTTAAAAGAAAAGGGTGATTGTCTACGGTGGTGAAAAATGTAGCAGATAGGAAATTATTAGCTATATATAAAAAAAAATATAGTAAATAGTCTACTGCACCAAAAAAAAAGTAAAGGTGATTGTTTTAAACATGCAATTGAATAAAAATATGCAATTGTTTAGTATATTGAAAAAAAGTATGGGAATTTTTACTATATTGAACAAAATAAGCAATTGTTTAGTATATTGAATAAAAATATGCAATTAATTGTTTACTTTATTGAACAAAAATATGCAATTGTTTAGTATATTGAACAAAAATATGCAATTGTTTACTATATTGAACAAAAATATGCGATTGTTTACTATATTGAACAAAAAAATGCTATTGTTTAATATATTGGAAAATAATAGGCCATTGTTTACTGCGTTGGAGAGATTCTATAACAATTTGTTTTAACAGGTCTATACATTTGTATTGTAAGTGTAATAAAATCCTACACATGACTATGTATTTTATTACATACGAGCTATGCAAATAACCCACCACCACCGCCGCCGCCACCCCAAAGGTCTTGTGAACCTACAAATGTTTTACCCCATAGCTCCCGTCCCCTCCACCCACCAGTGAGACTGCCATATTGCCGTACAGCTTTACTCAAGAGTAATATAAAAACGTAGTTAACCCTAATGCATTATTCAACCCTTGACTAAGTAATGTTTGTTTGCAGTTAAGACTACATTTTGTAACCCTCGTGTGTACTTCTTTATAATACAATTAGTTGAACCCACGCTTTCACGTCGTTGACTAAAAGATTGCTAATATATAGTCTATACAGAGTAATGTCAAAGTCCCGTACACATTACAGTACCTCATCTTCTGGTTTACGTAAGACGTAACAGACAAAGCCATGAAGATATCTTTATTTATATAACTCGTGTGCCATGCCTACAGTGGTATGACAAAAAGTTAAACTTATTTTTCGTCTATGTAGTAATACCAATGTTCCCATGTAAATATAACCTTTATTTACTGAAAACAGAATTTTTAAATATTACTTAGATAAAATATGAAATTGTAAGGAGTCAAATTTTACAGGTTTGTATCACTAATACTCATCCAGTACCTGGGCGACTGAGCATCGCTCAGTATTTTTTTATAGTTTTTTTTAGGAAAATGTATGTAAATCCGAATCGCATACTGAATAAATATGAATATTTTTCGATCTTACGTACATATGAACTGTTTATTTAAATTTAAAAAAAAACATGAGTGTAATTAGTTTTACTAGAATTACTAACATTTTATTAGAATTTTCGCAGATATAAACACTAGTGCATTCGAATCCTGACGCCCAAAAACCTCTATAGGTACACGTAGGCTACGTAACCTATCCAAAGAATAGGCCATATTTGATATTGTTTATGCATTTTAGAAATAACAAATAATAATTATAATCATTAGATAATTTATATTACCATTATAGAAATGCAAAGAATGCAGAAACTGGTAAAAAGGTTTTCAGAACGGTTAAAAACAGCACAAAAATAATGCTTTAGTTACGTTTGATGTTTGAATAAAAAAATAAGTTGAAAACTATACCACCTGATACATTGTTAATGATTTATGTTTGTTAAATAGTATATAAACATCTGGAGCTAAAATTAACAGATTAACATCTGTTTGTAAAACATCTTTATTGTATCTATAATGTATCTATTCGCCTGTACTAAGTGATTCGAAAGGTGGTATATAAAAGAAGTTTAGAGGTTAAATTTTATACACATTTTTGCAGGCATAAGACCTTATTGACATTTTCGATTCCTGACGTCAAAAAACCTCTATATTCACATTTTCATCTAAATCGTTTCAGCCGTTAGAGAGATCCCCGAAATAAATATATAAATGTATAAAGAAATATACAAGAATTGTTAGTTTAATAAGATAAGATAATAAGAAAAACACTTAAGTGACCTCTTCTTGAAAAGCGGTTTAAATTATCTATCTGATGATGTTATAAATAATATATTATTCACCTGCAGAGTTCCAAACATAATTTTATAAAAGACTTGACTAATAACAGTTTTTGTTGAAAACGAAAAATATTCTGTTTACTATAACTGTGCCTAACATACAGCTACACTTAACGACCATATACTTAGGCCTAGATATTTGAGCGTATACGAATTCGACCGGATAGGTATTGGAACGTTCACATACTAAAATAGAAGTTGTCTTGATTGAGTGATTATTTGCTTTTGGCTATTGCTGCAGGGTTTTATTTGAACAGAAAAAACTGGAAGTTTGTAGTACTCCAACAAATACTTCACGTTAACGAGAAGGTCAGGTCCACAAAGACATTAAAAGTTCTTATTTCACATCATTTTCTGAGCAACTGTCTAATGTGAAAGATGGATGATATTTCAAAGCTTAATGAAGTTAAAATTGTCAATACCATTCGAAGAACGATTATATGTTACGTTAACAAATGCAATGCCATTACAGTTTATTTAGTCAGATAAAATAGGGTTATTTTTCATTTTTTCTTTTTAATAAAATGAAATGACAAGAAAATTTATTGTTACTTTTGTATTATGCCATACAGGCAAGACCTCTGCAAAATAAAAAAGTTTAGAGATGTTTATTTTTGAAAATTTTGTTAAAGTATTTTTAACTTGTATAATCATACATTTTTATAACTTGTAAGGTTAATTTCCAGTCTTTCTAAAAGCCTTAAAATAAACTGACGTGTAAATCCATTTTTTTTTTTTTTTTTTTTTTTGTCATTGAAACAAATTGTTACAAATCAGACATCTTGCCTCGTGTACAGATCAGGATGCCATTTCATATGGGGCGATCACATACAAGGAATAGGAAATTGAAATTAAATCAAATTTTCAGTTTGGTTTCGTGTATTTAAGAAATAAATAATTAGAAAATCCAGTCAAAAAAGTAGTTTTCAATTGTTTTTGAAAATAAAATCTTTCATAATTAATGTATTCTATGACACTACCAATAACCATGCTAAATTTTAAGTCTTATGGTTTTAGTCTGGTAGGAAATTCAAGTTTAGCCTAAAGTTAGCACAGTATTTGAATGACTTAGTATATTCGTATTTTTTTACAGTAATCGCACACAAAATTCCAACAATCATAATTTGCTACCATAAGAGGCAAGCTGAGCACTAGACCCAGTCTTTGTGGGAGGGCTTTGTAAAGATCATCACAACCTGGAGATTTTATCTCTGAATCTTTGAAAGTTGTACTACCTTTTTTATTGTACACTTAATTTTAGAAATTGGAAATCCTATCTTTGCCGAAGAGTATATAGATCCAAACTTCAGTTGTTTCGCAGTTTTTATTTTCTTTTTCTTTTGTTCTTGTTCTTCTGTTTTCTGTTCCTTTTCCAATAGTCTTAACAGTTTAATTTTCACATGTTTGTGACTGCTCCTGATAATAGCAGCACACATTTTCTTCTGTTTCATAATACCATTATTTTCCATAATAATCTTATTGGTTTCATTTTTTAATTCTTTTTGGTACTGTCTTTGAAACAATGGGGTTTATAAGAGTCTCTCCCTCGTCCGTTCCTATCTCTAAAATAGGCCTTTTTTTCTTTGAAATTAGTCTGTATCGTTATTGTCGTGAATCTCTGTCTGTTTACATAATAAACATTTTCTGACAGACAAGATGCAACAAAGACGAACCAAAATTGAAATGGAAGAATATAGGAAATTGGAGCTCTGGCAGCACGGATTTATTAACACATTTCTACCTCGTTCTGCGGACATTACTCTTAAAACGGGATACATTCCTTTTGGGGAATTAACTACAGGTACTTTAGAAGAAACAAAAGGTATAGATAAAATCATATAGGATGGTGCGTAGGGCGGGTAGTGCGAGTGAGACAGAGTACCTATCCCACCACACTTCCCCTCCTAAGTTTAGGCGGGGCATTGTACAGTCAACCCTAGTTATGTTGGCTAATTTACTTTATGATATCGAGACATTTTAAATAAAACATGTACTAAACACGCTTAAAATACGATTTAAATTAAAGGCTATTTTATTACTTATAAAGTAGTTTATTATAAATTTACTACAGATATAAGTAAATAGAAAAATAGTATATTTACATTACATTAAATAATTTACTGTCCAACTCTTCAAGTAGTTTCTTATAAATTTTATATAGATATAAAAAAAGAAAAAAACAATATATTTACATTACATTAAATAATTAACTGTCCCGCTCTTCAATTCGGTTAATTATTATAAATTAACTATAGATATAAGAAAAAGAAAAAACAATATGTTTACATTAGGCTATTACCTGATAATATTGGTTGCGTTTATTTGCAAGCGATTTGTGGACAAACCAAAAATCTGACTGAAAAATGTTTGAAATAAAATATGTAGATCAACTAATTTTCTACAACTTTGCCGCTGGAAGTTTCTTTCTACCCTAAAAATAAAAAAAAATTACGATTTACTACTTTTTCATGTCCCGATTTAAAAAATCGAAGTATTTGTTATTGTATAAATTCCGAACATTTACTAAACTGGAAGATTTTTATACTGTTAGTTGCAACATATCACGCAGATTACAAATATATAAAATTTGTCCTATTTAAATAATCCTATTACTGTGCAGAAGCTTGTAATAATTATAATAATTATTGAAAGCGCGTCCAATACTAAAAATTGCTCGGCGGCCCTCTAATCGATGGATTTGACACAGACTGTATTTTTCTTACAAAACGACAAAGACTGGTGTTGGAGGAAAAAGGGCATTAAAGCTTCTGCGCAAACCACGCGCCATCCTTAATGCTACTACCTATAAACGCGGGTGATCTGCGATTTTACTAAATAAAAAAGCTCATTACACTATAAAAATTGTGTAGGTTATGAATCTAAAAAATAAGCAATTCAAAATGTGGTACCTTATAAATTTAGGATAGTGAAACTTCCTTCAAGTTGGTATAATCGATTGATTGATTAATTTTACCTTTGTTTGACTAAAAGCAATTTCCTGAGAATAATAATAAATGTTATTTCCAAAAATAACACCAGACAACAACAAAAACGTGTTTTCTTTTGCGACAATTTCACATAATATCAAAACCGATGACAGCAAGTATTTTATTTTATTTTGCCGTGTGATGAGCGATTATGCTTCATACTGTGCTGCTACCTATGGCCAATTTTACAAAATATGACATTAGTCATTACGCCCCACTCGTCATCTTGAACCAGTCTCCTTACAAATACATAGCAAAACATTATTAAATAAAGATTTACATGTTACAAACTTTAACAAAATATTACATTAAATATTTCTACATTAACAAAAGAAAATAATAACTTATCTTGCCCACATACATAAAAATTAAAACTTAAAAATACAACTATCTAAAATACAACAAACATATAATCAAACAAACACAAACAATTTATAATAACTAAACACACTAAATTATGCATACAAACAATATAATTCAAGCCATATTAAACCCAAAAACATACTTAGACTTCATCGCGTACAAACAAAAACCATAAATAAAATGAAACATCAAAATCACCATTGGCCTATGTATGTGCATTGCGTTACTAAAGCATAAAATAAAAATAAATTAGAAATCATATTTCGAGTGAACCTTGTACACAATATTTGTGAAGATTTAAAATTTGTAAACTTAAATATACTTTGGCTAGAGATTTTGTTGATATTTCAAACTATGGGTAAAATGATAACTGTATTTCATAATGTTTAATAGGAAATCAACCTCAGGCAGTTTAAGCAATCATGTTCTATTTTTTTTATGTAGAAAACTAATTTTGTTTAATTTAATTGAAAATATTTAAAAATGTTCTGGGTGCAAAAAACTAGAAAATTGTAGTGAAAAAAGTATTATTTGTTTTTTTAATCTTTAAGAGTGACTAATTTCGAAGTTTTAATTTATAATCATTAACATCTTCATGAATATACATATACTTTACTGGAAATATCCCGAGTTCCACAAAAAGAGACAGAGAATGTTCATATATGTTTATTCCGTTTTATAACTCTAACAATTGATTAGCTTTTGAATTATAAAAAAACTGTTTTATACTAATTTGCCCCCCCCCCCCACCCCATATACTATTCGACCGTGAAACAAAGCCAAATATAGTTGCCACAAAATACTTTCAACAAGAATCATCTTTCAAAAACAAAAATAATCGAAGGACGTTATTGAAATTATATTCAAAATTGAGATATGAGTTTTCCAGTTTAATTTACTACCAACAAAAATACCCAGATATCTGTCGGAACTTGATTGATTTACTACAGCACTTGCAGTATCACAAAAATATGGAAGACCTATATATAGATTGTAGACATGTATATTTAACTTGATCTTCAAAGTTCACTTCACCTCTCAGTTTAATTTAACATAATTAGTCTTTTCAGGACAAGTGAACTCAAATTTGAAGTGATTGCTTCTCTTATTTCTTTCAAACAGTTTTCTACATAGCAAAGACAATAGTGACATCAGCATAAGCCAAAAGAGCACCTTTAAAATTACCCTTACAGAGATAATTCTTAATAATTATAAATCAAACTAGCTGGCCCGATCCGGCTTTGCACGGATAGACAAATCAAAGTTAAATGTATATTAACAAAAAATATATTATATGAATAAATATATATTATTTTGCATTTCTTATGGTTTTTTTTTAAGTAACTTTGACCCCCAAACCCCCCTGAAATTTCAAATTTTTTAAAACCATTTCTTAGCGAGCACTTAGAGGAAGCTACATACTAAATTTCATTCCAATCCGTTCAGTAGTTTTAGAGAAATCGTGATCAGTAACTGTGTTCCCCCAAACCCCCCTAAAATTTCGAATTTTATAAACCCTTTTTCTTAGTGATCACCTACGGCTCTAGAGGAAGCTACATACCAAATTTCGTTCCAATTCGTTCAGTAGTTTTCGAGAAATCGTGATTTAGTAACATGACCCCCCCCCCAAAACCCCCCTAAAATTTCTAATTTTTTGAAAACCTTTCTTAGTGAGCACCTGTGGCCCTAGAGGAAGCTACACACCAAATTTCGTTCCAATCAGTTCAGTAGTTTTTGAGAAATCGTGATCAGTGTGTCGGTGGATTTGGCTTTTATTTATATATTCCCTACATATAGATAAGGTGAGAATTTTATTTCCTGTAGTCCTCTTATTCAAATTCTCCATCTCACTATTTCATTTTAAGTTTTAAATGTTTTTCAATTAATTTTACGTTAACTTTCCGATTTTGTCCCACTGTGGTTTTTCTGTCAACACAATACCAATGGCAGCATTTATAAGTTGCTTTCTAGCCCTGTAAGTACTTAAGTGTAGCTACGAGACGATTTAACCCTCTTGTGAAGTGCTATCATCTCGCAGTGAGACGATTCGTAAAATCGTTATATCGAAGATAATAGTTATCGGACAAACTTGCACTTCACATAGAACGCAAGTAAATTGAATTCTGTATCTAGTAGGCAGTGTTAGTTTGTCTTCGTTGGAGAAAAACCAATGTAGCAGACGACAATATTGTCAGCTGTAACCTGTGGTCCAAATATTGAAATCGTGATCAATGAGTCAGTGTATTTTATATATATAGATTGCTCCTATAAGAGATCTTTAGGATACCAAATTCAACCATCGATTCTAAAACACTGCTGCCTAGTGATATATCCTAATACCGATTACGATGAACTGGTTCTAAAACCTGGTTGTTATTGTGCAATCGTTACTAAGTCGTTCGAATATTTAACTCACAAAATGTATTTATAATAAAACTGCAGGTTTCTTGGAAGCTAAATAACTAGACGTAGTAATACGAAACTAATGCAGATCTTCAAACAGCACTCAATACGTATCATGCAAACATTATTCAAATGTTAACTTTAAAAGCATGCGGGAGTACAAAGTCAATTTTACATTAAATAATGGGAGCAATCATGAATAATTCCATCCAATGAAGGTAACGTTTGTGTTACTCAACATTTTACCGTTATCGGTGAATAGAGTGAAGTGTTGCCTTCATTACTTTCAGCTATACAACTTGCATTGCAAACTTGTTTAACCGTATCGGAACTTTATTATGAAGGGGAAAGTCTGAATGTTTGTTCGTATTCGCCCTTTTAACTCACAAAATACTAAAATCAATGCTGAAGAAACTTCACCTGAGTAGTGTGGGGTAAGTTTGAAAATGAGGACTGAGTAATGATTCCAGTTATATATTTTCCAGAAAAGCCGCCAGTAGCCTATATAGCTTACTTGGCTAGAACATTAAAACTAAATCAAAATAAGAGGAAATATTACCGATGAAAAGATTTTCATTAAAGTCTTTCACAGCATATTATGAATATATAATATGGATTTCATATATTATGATTCGTGTTAATTTAAAAAGCATGCAATCTTGATGAATTGCAAATTTGCACTATTTATTGCTTACGCTGGCTAAATCATTAAAAATTCATTAAAACTATATGACATGTTGGAAGTAAAAAGTACCGTAAAAAGGGTCTCTGACATTCTACACCTTTCTATTATTTTTATTTATTGAAGTTATACTTCTTTGCGCCCGTTAGACACTTTGGGATGGGATGTTGGTCGAGAAACCGCGTCACGCTGAAAAGTAAGAACAAATTTTTAAGAACTATCGATTAATCGACAGTAGGGTCACCGAATCCACAATATATAATTACTGATAATGATAATATAGGTGTATAATATAATAATGAAGTCACGTATAATATATTGAAGATAAATATATTGAATAATATTGAAAAATGTCTTATATTTCATTTATATATCCTGTCTGTTTGTGTGCGTGAGTGGGTGTATGAGAATGGCCAAAGAAGTATAACTTCCACCGTGTGGTCCGACGCACACCCAATTTTTTTTTTTTTTTTTTTTCAGTAATAGTTCTTATCAAGAACAACCAAGCAAGCCATGCAAGATATTGGAATGAAATGCTCCATGACGATGCAAAGATTGTTATAGACAAGATCAAACTTTTAAATAAAATAATTCTAGCTTGACTTAGTACAAAAATATTTTTATATAAATTAACAATGTTTATATATATATGTTTTTTAATTATTTATTTTGGGGTTTTACAATTAATTAAGCATTTGTGTAATTAATAATAATCCTAACTTGTGCCTAATCCTGTTTAAAGGTAACGAATCACACAATGATTCTGCCTATATTCTGGTAATTTATGATAAAACCCATTTTGTAAAAGAGAGAACATAACAGTTTTTAGAAAAAACTAACTACATATCCCTGTAAATCGATGAAGCAAGATTTGGGCTAAATCATTATGAATCCAAAAAGAAGATATTAAAAGTCTTAAAAGTGAGATATTTTATTTTCGTTAATATTTCTAATTTTTATTTTTAAATTGCAGAAACAAAAAATCAGCTTAAAACATAAACAAGACAAGTTTTACAAAATAAAACATATCGTATCAAGAACATCAAACATTTAGACACAGTTTACACAAACAAAATGTCCAAAGTAAAAGTTATAAGGAGTAAGAATTTACTCCAAAATATTTTCACTGCCGAAAGTCTGTTTACATTTATTACAACTAATTCTTTTTTAAAGCTATTATTTTTAGACTTACGACAAACCTAAAGTGCAACAATTTCTTTGCAACCTTTATTTTTCCTGAATAGAATTTACGCTTATATAAACTTTTGCCAGGTAGAATGGGCCTACGTTTACGAACGATACATGGGCTAGTTTTATATAGAATAAACGGGTGGAATCCAAACATATGATTTATTAGAATTGGCTGAATAATACCAGCCACTGTCAAGTCTAATGCGTTCTGTAATGCTTCAAAGAAATCAAAAGTGCTGCTAGTAAATAGAGTATATAGTTAATAAATGCACTTACTTATGTTGCCTTTCTTCTACAACAAACTTGCAATACATTTCAGTAAAATTACCGCTATAAAATTGTTACTTAAATACTTTGATTTTTTCAATAACTTTCTAAATTAATTTTAATAAACGGTACCATTAACTGGCACATACTGTCTCACAAACATATTTAAATTATTAAACTAATTCACGGGGACTCTATAATTGTAGGTGGGGTTGGAGAGGTGATTTATTGAAGTAGGAGATTAACTAATAAATATTATTATTATTATCTAGAGGGAACTATTCGATCGATTTCGAACAAATTTGCACCAATCACGTCAATTAGGGCTGTATAGATGAACGAAAAAAGGTTTTGAAAGTTTTTGAAAAACAACCCCCTTTATGGCCAAAAAAACCCCCCAAAAATCAGTTATTATTATTATTAGCTAAAGGAGAATTTTTAGAAAGATGCGTTTTTTTGCATATGGTAGGGTACATTAAAGGCTACAAATAAGCCAAATTTTGTTAAAATCGTTAGAGCCGTTTTTTCATAAAAAAATAATAACTGATTTTTTGGGGTTTTTTTGCCAAAGAGGGGTTGTGTTTCAAAAAAAATTTAAACCGTTTTTCGTGCATCTATACAGGCCTACTTGACATGTCTAGTACCTTTTTTTTTTTAAATCGATTGAATAGTTTTCGCTCTAGCTTTGTATACATACAGACATACAGACAGACATTTTGTAAAAAACACTTTTTTGGACTCAGGGGGTTCCAAAACGGATATTTCCACAAAAATCTCAACATCGATTTTTTTTGCGATCACTATACAATACTTTCTCTATACTACATATAGTATAGTGAGAAAGTAAAAAGTAACTAATTAACCAAATTGTGTATTTATTTTATACTTGCATGGATAACCAGATATGAATAAATGAACGAAAGAAATTAAGGATAAATATTTAGATTTGACTGGACCAAAAACGTATAATGAGTTTCATCCAAATCAATACATGTGTTCCATTTAGGCTTGCATACATGATCAACTATGCGCCCGTAAGCGCAAAACCACCAAAAAAGAAAAACTGTTTCCTCCATTTTTTAGGTGCAATTCAAGCCTAAAAGCCTACATTTTACAAATAATATATGAATATTTTACTCCTAAAACGCCAATAATCGAAACTCAATTGCTTTTCTTTCATACATATTACTCAAAATTAGTATGTGCCAAGGTTTAGGTCTTTAGCTTCATAACCCGTTTCCGATATCTAGAACATTCCGTCTGAAGCATTCTAGAACATTATTGATCCTGCTGGAAGATTCTAAAACATTCTGGAACATTCTAAAACATTCTTGAACATTCTCGAACATTCTAGAACATTCTGTCTGGTATATTCTCAAAAGGTTCTAGAATATTCAGGTATATTCTGGACATTCTCGGCCACTTCGGTATTCGATCCCAGCTGCTTCACCGATTTCCCATAAAAAGTCCATTTGTGCGATGCCTTCTCTTTTGGCATCCACATTTCAGAACCAAAACCCTGCAGTTGCAAACCGAATCATTCTTCAAGGATATGGGATGGAGAGCTACCGTACCATATAACCTACATGGGGTTGCGGAGTTATAGCAGCACGAAAGGAGAAACCACTGATTATTTTTTTATTGATTTTGTTGTTGCTTAGTGTGTGCCAGTTGAAGTAATGAAGGCAAGGGGGGAGCAGTGCAGGTAAATTCCAGCGACCAAGGAATACTATAGACTGGCAAAGGCCATGCACAACACATTGCGGGAGTTGAAGCCGACTACGCCCACTCTTAGGTGAAAACACCGGATTCTTTGTCCACGACCGGTACACATTTTAATTCGCCGCGTTTCATTAACACCGTTGGAACACACACTTAGTGTTGAGATAAAATTCTGATTTTTTTTAAATATTGCTTAAAACACTATGACCGTGCTGACGGTATCAAACAAAAATAGAAAAATATATTTTATGTAGCGGGAAAAAATATAAAACTAAGAAAGTCAACGTTATGTTTAGACATATGACATGGAATTTAGGCATAGCGAGAAAGTTTTGTATTTTTTGGGCAGGTGATTTGACAAAGCGTAAAGATTGTTGCAAATCAACCAAAAAAGAAAAAATTATTTACATTTCTTTGTAAAATGCTTAGTTTAGCCTGTAGGCTGTGGTATAGTGACGAGTCGGTTTGATTGTTTTGTGAACCGGAGCGCTGACAACACCATCGCTAATCTACTGTATCTACAAGTGTTGTCATTCATTTGTAGTGCTATTGCTTGTTCTATATCTATACTGTACCATACATTCATGGCCCGAGTAATTATAATTTAATAAAAATTGTTACTATATTAAAATTGTATAATAAGAACAATAAGAGTAACGAAAATGAATGAGTTATACGGTTTTGAAATAAAACAACACTTTATTCAAAATTACAACTATAAAACAATCCTTGCCTTAGAATAAACAATAAAACCACAATGTCCATCTTAAATCGCAATGTTGCTAACTTTACTCACAAAAATATTCGCTAAATAGACAAAATTGCGAATTTAGAAGAAATCAAAGAAAATTAAAAATATAATTCCAATCATAATAATTACTAATCATACTAATTATTTACTGAAGTACTACAAAAACTAGTCTGCAAACCTATAAAAACCTTTTTTCCTTAATTTGTTCACTTAAAAAACCCAGAATCTGCATCTTAAATCACAACGTTGCTAACTGTACTTACAATAACGCTGACGCTCGGAAGTAGCGGAGTCAGACGTTTTCATCCCCACCACTCATAGGTGAATCGGCTTCAAGCCTTGCGCGACATTGCCAGTCTATAGTATTACTTGGTCGCTGGTAAATTCATAGCCAGTAACTAGATTTGAACTTAAACAACCTGTGTTTGAGGTAGCAACTATATCAGCTGGACTAACGCCTTGAGCCACTCTACTTTCCGCTGTTAACCTTGATTAAATAAGTCGGTTAGGCAAATTTAAAACATTAACACTGGATTTTTTTTGAAAATATAAGTGCCTATCAAGATTAGCTTTACAAAGAATATCAGTTATAAATAAAATGTAAATTTGAACTCAGCTTATATGAAGTAAAACTGATCAAAATTACTTTTCCAAATTGTCACATTTAAAATCGCTATTAATCTGGTAGTAAACTTGAAATGAGGCATCTTACTTAAGTTTTTTGTGGTGATTAACAAGTAAGCCTTTTCCCATATGGAGGTCAACTTAATTAATACTTAACTCATTAATACTCAAAACTACTCAAAAAAGTTAAAACTATTTATTAATATAAGCATAAACTTACATTTATAAAGTTGAAATGTATTATATTCAGAAATGTAGTTTCATACTTATTAAAACTTCGCCAAATTTGATTACTCAGTATAAATAAGAACTTGCAGTCGATTTTCAAATAATGTTTTACAAGGAGGATATACTCAATTCTTTTATGTATGAAAATGAACCGCTGACAACACTTTAATATCTATTTTTACCCAAATTTGATACTTTGAATCTAATAAACCCTCACTCTCCCATTCTGTGTCTCACCTTTCTCCAAAAGGATCCTAAAAGATGCTATATTTTTATATCTTTTTTCTGCTTACATCCTGTTTCATCATAAAAATAACTTTTCTTGGTCAACCATTCTCTGATGTCTTACAATTATTACCCAACAATTCCAATTGTACTATATTCATTTTTGTCAAAAAATCTGGTCATCTGTACAGTTCGTCGTTGGTTTTTATTCATCACAACCCTTCCATCTCGAAGAATGCCTAGTTCCTTTCCCTTCCAGATGCTTAATTATTGTTTCCAAATCTGTTTATTTAAGAATACAAAGTTGCATATTATTTTTTTTTTAATTGAAATTTCGTTAAAAAAATAAGCTGCCTTATTCAAAATTAGCAAACTTTATCAAAATGTTTAACACACATTATTAAGCGACTCGATAGTCAAAAATAATTTCAAATTAAAAATGTTTCCCTGATTAATACTTTAAGATATATCAATAGGCACTAATGTTAAACAAATTTGATCCATATAAATAATAAAATAAATATTCTAAGTAATTTTACCTCAATTTGGTACTGTAACTAATCCTTCCTTCTTCTCACTTCTTAAAGCCACTTCACACAGAACATAGCCGATGTGTTAATACGTCTTCGGCGTATTAATACTTCGGCGACGTCTTTCGTGCGCCGTTCAAAAGAAAGCTAAGTAGAAAACATATGTTCCCCGTGTACACTTGTAACAGGTCAAACAATTTACACAGATTAATATATAAATGTATTGTATTTAATTTCTAAATAAGCCTACATCCCATAAGGAGATTTTAAAATAATCTTCAGTATTAAAATTAGCCATATAAGTATATTCATTATTCTAAAGTTAGTAATAATAAACAAATGGAATTTATATATCCCTTTTTTCAAATTAAATTGATCATAAATTATCATAACTTAACACAATCAAATTTGTATTTATATTTCAAAATTATCCATCATTATTTCATAAATCATTCATAAGTGCAGTGCATATATAAAAAACAAGAAGAGAAACAAACTAAACTAAACTAAATCTGTAAATAAAAAAGACAAAAAGAAGTTTAAAAACATGTGTTAAAAGAAGTTAATGCAAATATGATACAGGCTCTAATAGAAAGTGAAAATACTACAGTTTTTAAAAAGAAATTTGAACTCGACTTATCAAATATATATACATAAATAAAAACGGACCCAAATTTGAAATAAATAAAGAGTTATAAATAAAAATAGAAAGAAGAGTGCAAACAATATTCAAGAAAACATCATCAATAAATCGAAACATCAATAATAAATAAATCATTACCTTAGTTTATATTTGTTTACATGATTACCCGAATGAGAATAAAGAATATTTATATCACTATCCTCTTTACCTGAAATAACAAAATCATTTACATAACCCACAGACTTTTATAAACAGTTTTTTTTTTTTCAAAATCATCTTGAACTATATCTTTCAAATATTGACCTAACCACGAGTATTTTACAAGCCAGGAACTTCAATACACGCAATTGGTTGAAAAGCTCCAAAAAGCATTTCCTTCCCTGTATTTCAGAAGTTAAAAGCTTGTAATTGATTTCTACAAAATTACTTCTGGCACGCTACAATCTAGGCTACACTCTACAGATGTAATGGCCCAACACCACGTTCTGTAATGAATCAATTGTAGACCTTTATAATTACAACTTTTATCTGATGAAAATAAAGAGAGCGCAAAGTTTCCTGCAATAATAATGTTTTAGAATACTTAATGCTCTAACCAGCTACTGTAAAATTATCTACCGTTTTGCAAACTTGGGTAAATATTTAGCCGATTTTAATGCTTTGTTTTGCGTAAATTAACTATACCAGCTATCATTAAATAGTAATACCAGCTATCAGGCATTTTATGTTTTACTAAATAATTGTATGTTCAGAACGGCTTACCGATTGAGTTGAAATTCTGTACGATAACCATCAATGTAAAGAGATAGTTTGAAAAAAATATAAATTTGTTCTATTATGGTGACCATACTGAACGAGAGTTACTCAAAAATCATAAATGTTTTGTAAACATCGTCAAGAGTACATTTTTGTAGCTCGTTTAAAAAACACGTACCAATTTTCAGACTTCTGGTTTATAGGAAGTTAATTTAATTTATATGTATTGTATAACGGTTACCCGTTTTAAGCCCTTAGACAGTAGACCGAAATTCGAAGGGTTTACTTTTTAATGCAACATTTTCTAAAATATTTGTACCAAGTTAGATGTTAAGCTTAAAGGAAAGTAAAATAATGAGTATTTATTGTTTTATGGGTTAGTAATCCAATAATCAAAATGCGAGAGATCTATTTTATGTATCACAAAAGAAACAACTGTGCTAAATTTCATCTCTCTATTCTCGTTGGAATTAAAGATGTATTAGATACCAAATTTTAACCCCTTAAAAAAAATTCCGATCAAATTTAAATTATCAAAGCCATTGATTATATAGAATATCAGGTATTATTAAAACCATTGGTTATTTACTTTGGAGGTTATCTAATGTCTTCTTTTCCTTTTTTTTCTTATATTCATTGTGCCAATTAGATATTTAAAAAAAATGTACAACAGTAGAAAGTTATAAATCTAGGCCATGCAATAGAATGTCAAACATTTTGCATTGCTCTTTTGCAATTATTCTTTTACCACAACATACCAGGGCTATAGATTCTATAGCCCTGACAACATACAGCCGAAATGAATGCACCCGTATTCTATTAGTCCTTCTTTTCATCCGTCGGTAGGTACCAATAAAACATAATATCTTTCTCATGATAAACTGATCATTTTAAAAACTTGGGATGAATAAAGTTTTGTACCTTCTTGGTTGAAGACTGTTGACTGCGAGAAAAATCTGCCCCGTGAGCGTAGGTCATATCGCATAAGACGTAATGACACAAAGACTTTGTCAAATAAACCTAACTGAAATCTTTTTGTTATAAGCTTAAAATCTGGATGCGCATGTTGATGAATGCTGTTAAGTCCTCCCTTAACGTTCAAATCTGATGGAGCGGTTACAATTTCTTTTTAGTATGTTGGTTTCTGGTGGCAATCGTTTTGCGTCCAACAAGAATATTTAGAAAATAAATTATATAAAGAGTTTTTAACTATGGTAATATTATGCATCAGCTGTATGAAGTAGGAAGTAGCTATGTGTACATATGTATGTAGAAATTTAAGTGTATGTTGAGTGGTCTTGTTTGCATATTGAGTGTATATGTGTGGTGGGGTGTATGTAATAGTATGTGGGCCCGTGTCTTTCTAATTTCAAAATTAAATTTTCCTTGTTTAATGTATAGAAATAATTTGTCTAGTTTTGTTATTTTTGTATGTTAGTTCTACTGAATCATTGTATTTTATTTATTGTAATTATTTGTGTTGATGATAACCTCTATGCAGGTTATGCCTTAAAATCCTTAGTTAAATATTCAACATTTTGTGTAATATTGTATTTGTAACTGTAGTTGGTCCATGTTCCTCTCACAACTTTTCTCCTTCTTTCATTTATTGCAAAAATGTTATACGTGTCTGATATATTTCTAATAACTTTCCTTCGTTTATATTTATGTTGTTTTTCTTGTCTTTGTCTTTTTTTATAATAGGTATGTACTAAGAAAAATTAGAGTAAATAAGATGATCAATTTATAAAAATAGTAACTTTTGGATTATCCTGTTCAACTTATTTTCTCGATCTTATTCTTGATCAATTTCTTTTTATTTTATCAAAGAAACAATATTGTTTGTATAAGCTCATCTCCAGCAAACCGAGACAGGCAGAGAAATGAATTAGAGACAATAAAGTTGAAGAGGAAACTGTTTGTTTTGTGTTGTAAATTGGTTAAATTTAACATGGCGTAAAGAAAAGCTTTAATTTAGATCAAATTAGAAAACTTGTAAATTAATAACGAAGGAAATAATGAACAGTCTACGAAGATACGTTAGTCACTAATGAAACTAATTAAAGCAGGCCAAGGAAGGAGTTTAATAAGCTCAATAACACGTAGACTTAGTGTCGAATTTGTTTTTGAAGTGTAAACTTCTACTTCGGCGCACTAAATATAATATGTGAGTTGGGTTTGTAAGTGCAACAGATTTTCTACGTCATAGGCTTATTCTATAGGGGCATCTCGGCGCTGTTTGCTGGCGGGTGAATCGGATTTTACCGTCACGCATTTTCTGAAACGCTCTATTGCTAAACGCTCTATTATATATAGTATGTATACACTATACACGTGAATATAGCATACATGTATTTAAATTTTAAATTATGAAGAAGTGCAAAAAGATAATATGTTGACATAGTAATGCATCATAAATACATAAAATTAAAATTAAACACACAAAATAAATTTAGGTTTAGGCCTAGACAGAAGAACCAACACATGTTGTTGAATGTATTTACATTCATTACCATAGCAAATAATAAATTAAAATAAAAGATAAAACAGTTGATTCCATGTATAATCTTAAATAATTATTTTTGGTTAGGCCTAGACAGATGAATAAACACATGTTTCTTGAATGTATTTACATTCGCTACCATAGAAACCAATCGAATAACATAACAGATAAACAGTTCATTTAGATGTCTAGCTTAAGGGGATTCCCTACTGAAAAATGACAATTAATTTTCAAAAATTAACAAAATATTTTTTTCTTTTTTTCTTGTTTTTATAGTTTATAAGTTTTAAGAAAAACATAACATATGCCATAAAAGTTCTTTATATCAGTGTGAAAAATTTATTCAAAGCAATGCGTATACTTTTTGTCGAGTTGAAACTGAACTAATATGCATACACCAAGCATTGCATAATATGATTTTGGATTTTTTGTAATTGGAAAGGACAACAATTTTTACTTTCTCCATCTATACCATAGTATATGGAGAAAGTATTGTATTCGTCAAAATTTTCGAGTTTGAGTTTTTGGTGGAAATATCCTTTTTGGGTCCCCCTGAACCTAAAAAAGTGGTTTTCAGAGTGATGTCTGTGTGTGTGTCTGTATGTGTGTCTGTGTGTCTGTGTGGATGTTATCAGACCTAGAGCCTAAACCAGTCGTCCGATTTTTATGAAATTTGGTATGGAGGTACTAATCCACGTTATCTCCAGGCGTTCTTTTCATTTTTGTGAATTTTTTATTTTTAAGGGTAATTTTCCCATAAAAACCCTTAAAATAACGGAAAAATCAACTTTTCTCAAAAACGGCTATAACGATTTTGATTAAAATTTTATAGTTTACTAGGGACCTAAAGTACTATAAACTGTAAAATTTTAATCAAAATCGTTTGAGCCGTTTTTGAGAAAAGTTGGTTTTTCCATTAATTTATGGATTTTTATGGGAAAATAACTTTAATACAAAATCACCTCTCCTACCCCACCCTACAAGTCACCGTGAATCTGTTTAATAATTTAAATATGTTTGTGAGAAAGTATGTGCCAGTTCCTGGTACCTTTTATTATTATTAGGCTCTCAATGCCTCTAATATGTAAGTAAACTATATATTGACTACAAATACTGGTTGTGCACGTTATTCTCCTCTAAAGGTGACTCAAACAACTAACGGAATTTTAGTTGTCCCGCAACTTTTCAATTTTGATATTTTTTACACAAAAGTTCTTATAACTTTTTAACTGCTAAAGCTATACTGATGAAATTTTTACCAATCTTTAGTAGCTTATAATGCAACTTTTGGGTATTTTTCCTCTAGGACAAATACAAGAGTATATAAACAAAGTTTTTAATCACAATATAAATATATATTTATTTTTGTTTTTAAAGGTCATAACTAATAAAATTTTAGTGGCAAGAATATCACTACACCCAAAAAGTTCGTGCTTTTTATCTACTTTTTGATATCAAACGGCCAAGTTGGTTCAGTAGTAAAAAGGTTATAAAAGATTCCATAACACATATGTTTTACCTAAAGTAATAAAAAAAAACTCAAAAAGGTATGTAAAACAATTGTTTTCCCCAATTCCTATTAGTGTAAACAATTTTTTAGATTCCAATGAATATAAACTAAAATGGTTCATAATTTAAAAAGGCTTATTATAGAAAACCACTATTTTCAGTAGGCAATCCGCTTAATTAATAACTCAAAATAATTTCCATAATATATTTAATATTCATTAGATTATCGCCATTGAAGTTTACAGTTTTCCCGAGAGGTCTTAAGCACAAAATGTTTTCCTCGACTTATAATGCAATTAGTAATCCACGAGAAAAACCACAGGCAGATTATTTAGATACACATCTCTGAAATACATAATTTAAAAAATACTAATAAAAACTACAGACTTTATCTAGGCCTATTTGTTCAAATGTATTATTTACATAATATATTATTATGTCAAGAAAGATGAAATTATTATTTTTTAATAGATTTTTATTTCATATTGACTTATCAAATAGTTTAAATGTTTTAAAATGTAGATATGATTTTATAAAACTGAAGGCCTATTTGTTCAAATTTTGTATTTATATACATTATTATACAATTTACATATTATCTTTTTATTTTACATTAATATATCAAATGATTTAGAAGTTATTATAGTATAATGAAGAAATTATTAATCGAATATCTTTATATGTTCTACGAAGATGTTCGAATGTTTCCGAAGTTAAATGAATGCGTATTTTTTTTTTAAATTTGTATAAATGAATATATTGATGATAAAAGGTTGCATATTTTATTATAAGCTAAAATCAAATCTTATAGTTCTATAACTCAAATATTTAAAAAAAAAAAAAAACTTTAGAAGACATTATATTATTGAGTTTAATTGTAAACATAACCCCAAAGAATAATCTAGGTTAGGTTTTGTTTAAGTATAACAGATGATGGGTGAAATCAGCTGTTACATTATATTGTTATTGTTACTCACGGACGGACGGACGTACACCTGCTTTGGTATGAGTTGATTAGTTTTGTAAGAATTGTTTTTTGTTTGATGTAAAAAAATGTATTTAAAATATTGTAAAGTACTGTATTTCTATGAAAATCTTTCAGGATCTAGTAACAAAAGTAATTAATTGCTTAATTTAACAGATTTATTAAACAAATAAAAGAGCACTGTGGCGACAAAATCACACTGATTTAAATAAAAACCCGAACCACAAAACAAGGAACAAAAACAATAACTAAACAACTAAATTGTAAGTTATGTTTAATACGTTACCCTTATGTACATTTCGATGACATGGTCATCATCCTCAGAGGGTTTTATCCCTCTGAGTAGTGTTAAAACCCTCTGAGGATGATGACCATGAGATCGAAATGTACATAAGGGTAACGTATTAAACTGAACTTACAATTTAGTTGTTTAGTTATTGTTTTTGTTCCTTGTTTTGTGATTCAGGTTTTTATTTAAATCAGTGTTAACAGATTTAGTAAATTTTCAAGTTTATGTATTTAGATTCAGGAAATTTATGAAACATTGAAGTTTCGTTTTTTTTTTTAACGTACTGGTGTTTTGCACTTAAAGCTAATGAAGACGGGACCAACAGTTTTACGTGGAATCCGAACCACAGCTAACGATGTACATTGAAGTTTCGGAAATGAATAATATGAAGGTAGACATATGTTTCGGATTTTCTCTTAAATAAAATTAAACATACTCCATTCACACCTTTAAAATAATGTACAAATTATTAGCCTCTGTGAATATATATATTGTCATTTATCGATATTCAGTGTCGACGATTGGAAGTTATAAGTTAGGGGGGGGAGGGCAAGGTAAAATCTAAAATTATAAATGGCATTGTAAGACATTGTTTCGTGTTAGAGTTTGATTTTTGCACCTAAAGGCATATACTACAAAATGGGAGGAAAAACTAGTTACAATTGTAATTTTTATAAGTTGTTTAGTTAAGTTATAAAGTAAATTACAGCTGTTACAAACAAACGAACATTAATTTAAGTATAAACAAAAATAATAAACAGTAATGTAATTTTACATGATAAGTATTCTCAAAGTGTATTGCTTTAAAACAAATCTAGAGTCTTGATTTCCGCCTGGCATAAATTTCTACGCATTATTCTAATTCGATGTTTTTAACAGCATCATTTTCAATGGCTAGTACAGCTAAATGTAACAAACATTCTTTAAGCACAGAACTCCTCAAATAGTTCTTGATCCGTTCTGCCGTTGCAGCGGGCACATGGATAATCAATAACAGTCCCAGAGCTTGAACAAATTATGGAATACATACTGGTTGTGGACATTTTCTGACTTGAATTGTGAAACCAAATTTGGCACAAGATGACTATCAATTTGCTCTGAATCGTGCTTCTTTCTTGAAAATACGTCGATTTCTGAGGCTAAAGTGTAATTTTCCAAACCAAACGCGGAACTCATTACAAAACTTCTTTGATAAGGTCATTACAAACCGAGTTGTTCTTCATCGAAGCCGTCAGCAGTGGTTCCATGTTGCAGAGTAGAACCAACTGATTTTTAATGTTCTCATCGAGTGTATCCAACAAAGGGTATCAAAGGCTTTGAAAAAGTAGGCTTGAGGTGAATCATATTCAGGATGAACATGAAGTTTTTATACTTTTTTGTGGAAGTTTTCTTTTGCGTTGATCCGTTAGCCCCTCAAATCCATGCCTTTCACAAAAATCAAGTGCTTCAGTAAAACACTTTATTTATCAAACCATTTATGGATGTAACTAAGCCGTCAGCCACCTGGACTACTTCATGAATGGATACGTCATGATTCTGTATGTACTTTGAAAGAATGTTAGTTTTTTTCAAAAAATTTCCTCATAGTATTCAATACAAAAATAAACTCAAACTTGGTAATACATTTGATCAATCCGTAAGTATCTCCACCTGTTTTTGATTCAGTAGCTTCAATATGTTTTTGAGTGTACCGTATATCTATACGTGCTGTTGAACGGCTCGCAAGCTTTCATATCTGCTGCTACATCTTGTGTCATTTGGTGCTTTTAAAGACAAATCCTTATTTATTCCTTCTTTGACTGCACAGGCTGCACTTTTACTGTGAAAAATACTGCATGTCTTTTAGGCGAAGCTTCAATAAAAGAGTATATTTGTTGAACTGTGCTTAAATCGTTGCGAACAGGTGGAAAGTTTTTAGATGCATCAACAAGTGCAAGATTTAGAGAATGCATGTAGCAATGTACATACATAACATTCGGGTTTTGTGCTTACTTCCTCACAGCGACACCCTTGTAAGAACCACTCATGTTTCCCGCTTTATCATAGCACTGAACAATTATATTTTTTGGGTCAATTCCAAGTTCACCGAAAATTGAAACAAGCAGCTTGTATAACGTTTCACCACCAGTAAAATCAATTTTGTACAAACCAAGAAAACTTTCTTTAATTTCGAACTTTTCTGTTACATATCTTATAACAAAAGTCGATTGTTCTTGACGAGACACATCTGAGTTTCATCAACCATCACGAACAATTGTTTAGATTTTTTAGCATCATCAAGTATGTACTGCCTGGCTAAATTTGCCATGATTTCAATCATTTCATTTTGAACATCGTGATGAACATAATTTAAAAACTTGTCTGTCTAAACATTTTTGTTTTAATAAAGAGTTTTCTGTTGATCTCGCTTCAATAACTCGACATAATTACCCCTGTTATCAGAATTTTCTCTATGGCCCCGAAATGCTACTCCCTGCTTGGCCAAGAAAAGCAGAGACTGGAATAAAATCTTCAGATAATCACGATTTTTTTTAACTTCTTCTTGATGATGTGTAGATATTTTCTTACCACACATTCTTAGATTTAAGACCTTCTTGCCAACATTGAAGAACATTGAGACGAAAAGAAGTTTTTTCGTGCTCTTTAAAGCGTTGGACTGCTTTTTTAAAGTTTTTAAAAGCATTAGATATAAACGTTTCATCATAACAACCTGTGCAACTGAACAAACGATATGGGAAACAAAAAACTTTATCAGCAGCAATACTGTATTCTAACCAATTGTAATCGGTGAACCACATACTTCTAAACTTTCTACCCTTAGTTTCTGGGTATTTATTAAAAATAGGTTGAAACAAACCATTTTTTTAACTGTGATGCTGCTTGTCTACTATGAATTGGATCTCTTGGTTCAAATTGTATCTGAGAAGGACCATTAGACTGAGTAGGCGTACTTACGAGCAATACACTCTCGCTGGACACATTAGCACTAGAAAGTGCAGGTCTAACTATTTCAACTTTAACTGTTGATTCTGTCACACGATGAGGCAATGCACATGTCACTGGGTTCGGTTAAGATCGTGAACTGTGTTCAGATGTCGGTGTGCGAAAGCGGATCTTCCCTCGCCAGTCGCCATTACGTCGCGCCGGGCAAATGTACCAACCTAGCTGCGCTTCGCACCTTACTTATAGCAATTGTGCAAATCAGTTATAAAAGTATAATATAAGTGATACTACTCTAAAAAAGTTAATAATTTAATTATATTTTCCCCAGAAAGTCGGGGGGCAATCGCACCCTGCCCCCCCCCCCTCATCACCGCCACCGCCAATTATAAAATTTCCCTGTTCTTACCTAAACAGTATCAAAAATTTTTTTCAGCTAAGGTAGTACTTTTAGAATCGATTACATTTTGTTCAATTATTAAAGCCTGTTTTCAGCTAGGCCTACCCGGCGAGTGCCTTTTTTTATGTTACAACAGGTGATTTGATTTATTGGCCTCATTACGTTACAATAGCTTTTCTGCAAGTATACGTTTGACTTGTCACATATAAACCTACAAATGCTAAACATATATACAGAATACAAATTAATTCACATATAATACATGTAATAAAAATAAGACATACATAAATATATTAACAATTTCAAATCAATCGTAAAGTAACCATAAAACAACTATAAAATCTATTTAAAGCTTCAGGTACTCCTCCACCGAGTAAAATGCCCGCTTTACAAGGAAAGTCCTAAGTTTATTTTTAAAGCCTTAATGCAAGGCACTTCCTTTATATTGCCTGGCAACCTGTTGTACAATTTGAGACCAGAATAAAGCACCCCGTCCTCGAACAACTTTAATCTATGTACTGGGTAGAAGCATTTGCCGTCTCATGGAATATCCATGTTTGTACTGAGCGACATCCATATAATTACTTCTAAAAAAGAGCAAGTCATTCAGGATGTAAATATAGGGAAGAGTCCAACATTTTAATTTTGTAAATATATTTCTGCAAGATTTCCTACCTTTTAAATTACAAATTATTCTTATAATTCTCTTTTGGATAGAAAAAATGTTTCCAGACTCTACCGAGTTCCCCCAAAGAGAAACACCATATTTGAGGTGAGAGTACACACATGCAAAAAATACTGTTTTAAATGTATCCGCACTGAAAATACGTAAAATATTACGTAGTGCAAAACAAGCTGAATTAAGTTTATTTGAAATAAAGGTAATATGTGATTTCCAGTTTATGTTTTCAGCAATTACCACTCCCATACATTTTTACGAGTCTGTACTTGGTTCGAAATGATTAATTGAAATTTTGTCTTTTAATTGTTGTTTACAACTGAACTTCATTACAACTGAACTTATTCATTTTCGCCCCTTAGTTCTTTGTTTCATCTACTTGTAGTTCAAATTTATTTGTATTTTATAGGGGTGGTGTTGTTACCCCCATTTCACCCCTTACAGACAAGTAATCAAAAAGCAAATTTCTGTCTTATATACCACTATGATTAATATGTGCTGAATTTCAGCTAGCTTTCTGGGAAGTTAGTAGAATTTATACTTACTGTACACGGAATATTATTGTGTAGTCTACCCCATGTTCACCCCTTATAGGAAAGTTACAAAAATTCCAGAAGATTACTTTTTATAAATTGTTTTTAAAGAAATAAATGTAGGCTACCAATTTCCAGTTCTCTAGTTTCAAGGAAAGCATACAAATTAATATTTACTTTGTTTAGTGGTTGTAATTAAGTGTTCAACCCTTAAACGCAATCAAGGTTCAAGATCTTTGCTCTTTAATGTATAAACATATTTTAAAATGAGGCATAACCGAAAAACCAAAATGTCAGTTATAGATCCAGCAAAAATCTAAACACAAAACCCTATAGAAATAGCTGTGTAGCCAGAAATTCAAGTTTAATAAATAGTGTACTATACAAGGACTATACAATCAACAAAATTCAACGAACATGGAAGAATGTCGTACAAAGTAGTTAGTTCGAGTAGTAGTTAGATATAAACACTGTTGTTTATTGAACAACAGTATTTAGTTATAATTGGTTAGTTAGTTGATACTAAGGAAGGTGTAATTCACAGCTAGGAAAAGGCACAGCAACCGCAATATTGTGCATATTTGAATTTTTTTAAATTATCTGTTTATTTATGGAATTTACGTTTTAGTAAATAAAGTACTGTATCTAGTTTTCGGGATCAATGATTCGGAAAACGCCCAAATGCAATAACTCGAAGGAGTTAGAAAGTAATGTATTAAAGTCCTTTCTTGTGAGTCCCCAATTTAAAATTCGGTGTTTTTAGACTGTATCGCCCTTATGTATCAACCTAAATGTCAAATATTTATCATGGTGGGAATTATGCAGACATTTCAAAAGTATATATATAAATACTTCACGTTTATGTAAAAGAATCTAAGAAACAATAGCAGAGAATGAAAAAAAAGCATTATATGAAAGCTTGTCAAGGTGGTTTTCCTAACCAGAATTAACAGAATTTCGATAAAATCTATTTAAGTTTGGGTAAGAGGGCGGAAGTAAAACAAACAGGTTGTTTAACACTATAACTTTACCACCACTATATAGAATTGCCTCTTATATAATGGATTTTAATTGAAATACACTAAACCATGAAAATAAGTTAAAATCTTTTTACAAAATACAGTTTTTATTATTTTTAAGAAATAAATATAAAATTAAGTAAAAAATGTTACAAAAATTGGACGAGTTTAAATTATATTTAAGCGATGACAAAAACACTTTCGTTCTTATCTTTTGTTTTTGTTGTTTTATTAAGTTTATTCTGTATTTGGTCCAATGAGAGTCCTTTAGTGTTCGGAATAAACAATATTGTAAATAGTGACGTCAAAATATTTGCAGCTGCGAACATCCAGAAGACCACATACGGATGGAGTAAATCCGACAGAATCGGGAAAAACTTCGTTGTCAAGAAGGCGGAAATGAATGCTACAGATGTTGATACTGATGCCGCTTTTCCTTTTATATTTTGAGGGAAGATTTCCCCCATGATACCCCATGGCATCGGCCCCAAAGCTGGAACAGATAATGTACGTTTACTATACTTCAAATAGTTTTCAATCCATATTTGTATGGTATTTAAGTCTTAATGTTACGTTACCAATTCCTATATACGTCACAGCTTGTAATCAGTTTTTAGAGATTGTTAAAATAGTATAAACTATTTACAAAAAAATGGTCAAATAATTACTTTCAAATTAGTTCTGGTCATTTATGTAGACTATGTTAGCTTATAAACTTTGTAGTCAGCTTAATATGTGTCACACAATATTTTCAAAAAGCCGAAATATTTGGCATTGTGTTTGACTTAAAATATATTAAAACACAGTTTTATCAATGAAATCTGTTAAAACAATTATATATATTTTTTTTTTAAACCATGAAATAAAACGTTTTCTATATTCAAATTGAAGGATTCACCTACAAATTGTCTATACCATACCAAATAAAATATCTCAATACAATTCGTAATATGTGCTACTTAAAATAGTCCAAAGAAAACAATCAAAGAATATAAATAACACCATTTATAACACTCTTAGCTAAGGCATTAAGAGTTGGCATTTTTAATTACGTTATTTTCTAAACGGAAACCCAAATTGTTGAACAAATATTTATAAATTAAACTTACATTCTTTATTTGTTAATCTTTTCAAGTAAACATAGCAATATATACATATTTAAAATAAATCCTTACCTATATTAAATGTTGTTGCGTAAAAAAGAGCACAAAATATGGGACACCATGTATACATCGACACATCAAACCCGTTAGTATAGTAGAACATGTATATTCCTAGAACAATCTAAAAACAACAAATAATTAACGTTTATTTTTCAGTATATTATAAACACTCTCTGATCATGTATTATATTTATATTTCTTACTTTGATAAGCTGTGAAAGTCACATACAAAATGTTAAATGTTAAAGGAAATAATATATATTACAGCAATTAGGTCTTCATAGATAAATTTAGTCATCTTCAGTTCAATGTTTGATAAGCAGACGTATATAATATAATAGTTTGTGATTGCATTTGGAATTGTAAATAAAACTCTTAGTATGCAAAAATTACGAAATTAATCTATATAATAAAAATGAAATGCTGTTCGTTGGTAAGCTCATCACTTGAGAACGGCTTGACTAATTTGGTTATTTTTTGTTTTAAAATGTTCGTAATAATCCAAATTACGTTTTTATGAAAAGATAAATATTAAAAGTTTCCCGTAAAATTTTCAATTTCGGGAAAAACTGAACATCCTTTTTTCTATGAACACAAGACAATAACTCACGAAACAGCTGTTCTAATAAAATGCTTAGTAACACCACAGAGAAGAAAAATATTCCTTCTCTGTGGTAACACATGTTTATTTACATGTATTACCCTAACAACTTTCATCAGCATTTATAATCAGTTTATTATTATTCAAAACCAACAGCTTTTTTAGGTCAAATTGACCAACTTAAAGCAAACAAAAATCAACTAAAATGCTTACTATATTTTAATTCAATTCAAACATTGGCTGTTACATATTAATAAAACAACTGATTTGGATCAAAAACTGAACATATTTTTAGGTTGGACAATGAACCAAAACACGTTTATTTGCAACAAATTGGGCTAATATCAGGTTTTTTACAATTCTTCACAACTATCAGTTTTTTTAGATTAGGTAAAAGTAAACAAAAGGTTTATTGTATTATTTATAAAGGTTTGCAAACTATAAATCTAAAATTGTGTAGTATATTCTTAAGTGGCATAAAACCCATTTTTCAATTCAATTACTGAAGTCAATGTAATGAAATGGAATAACTACCCTTTAAATTAAATCAAGAAATAGCGAAGCATTGCTTGGTCTACTAGTCTATATATATAAAATTCAATGTATGTCCGTCTTTACGTTTGTATGTTTGTCCTTTATGCGTTACCAAACCGTCCATCCGATTGCTTTGAAATTTTGCATAGTAACACAGGTTAACCCTGGGAAGGTTTTAGGCCATTTACCGAAGTCCTAGGACATTAGGGCTACGCCCCAGTGGCCCTCAAAGTTTCAATGTTAATCTTATGGAAGGTCAATCTTAAGGAAGAAGAAGAAATATTTCTTTTGATTTTATCAGGGACACAAAAAACAACTGTTCGTATGAAAAGCTTAAAACATCTGATTTTGATCAACAACTGAATATAATTTTAGAGGTTAGGTAAATTAAGCAATAGCAATAGCGAAGCATTGGCGGGTCCACTAGTATCTAATAAATTGAATAATTTAAGCCCAAAGAATGTTTTTCTAAATTAAATAATACACAGCTTAATTTGGGGGGGGGGGGGGGCTTTTCACAGCAACCTACATAGACAGGTTAAAAATATTTTTATTAAATGGTCTCACCCTCCATTTTTAAGGTCGCCATTTGTTTTTAATTTTAACTCAAACTTTTTAATCTAATACAAAAAAAAAACATTGTAAAAGTAATTCTTTGCGAATAAAAGGATTTTTTTTAATCGGACAATCTACAAATTTAAGTTTTTTATTTGTTAAAATGGAATCATGAAGTTAAATCATTACTTTAACAAATTTTCCTGTGTACAATTTTTGCCTCATCAATGTTTGCCAGAGTTGAGAGGAAATAGGTCAAATGTGAAATTGTATTAAAAATCTCTACGTTTTCGCCACTATTATATGGGAATAAAAGAAATGAAAAAAAAATAACTATGTATTTTGATGAGAAATTTTCCTAATTCACATTTTGATGCTCATTTTTTCCGGCATCAGGAGACGTGATATTTGACATACACCAAATTGTTTATCCTAAGTAGAGAATTTGTATATCACTTTTTGTCTAATTTAACTAATATAATTAACTACCTTAAAGTTAGAATTAATATAAAGAAATTACCAAAGCAATACATTGAGTAATGCCGAAAGTTATAAGAGGCTTCCTGAATCCAAATCGTTTAGCCACGAACGGGCTGATAACAGATCCTAGTAAATACAACAGTCCAAATATAAGCGCAGATGTACTGGGAGAAATGTCTCCGCCAGTTAATGAAAATAGTTGTTGTGCATAGATTAACATGGCGGGAGCTCCACTCAGCTGTTGCAGTGATAAAAGTGGCGAGGATATTAGTAGTGCTTTGAGGTTCACTTTGTTCACGAATAAATCTTTAACAGATTTCTTCTCAGTCTTGGCCCGCTCGATAAATATCTAAACAATAATAAATTGCTGTTATTTTAAAAATAGTTTATTTAGGATACTATACAAATAGTGTATATTCAGTTTAGTATTTCCTACAAAATAAATAAATGTTTTATAACAAGAACATAACTTTGTTGATATATCACCAGCGCCTGATTTATCTTTCATTAACGGAACATGTTATTGATTCGGTTATAGTTAGGATAATGTTATCTATATATATAAAATTCAATGTATGTCCGTCTGTACGTTTGTCTGTTTGTACGTTTGTCTGTTTGTATGTTTGTCCTTTATGTGTTACCAAACCGTCCATCCGATTGCTTTGAAATTTTGCATAGTAACACAGGTTAACAATGGGAAGGTTTTAGGCCATTTACCGAAGTCCTAGGACATTAGGGCTACGCCCCAGTGGCCCTCAAAGTTTCAATGTTAATCTTATGGAAGGTCAATCTTAAGGAAGAAGAAGAAACATTTCTTTTGATTTTATCAGGGGCACAAAAAACTGCTGTTCGTATGAAAAGCTTAAAACAGCTGATTTTGATCAACAACTGATTTGGATCAAAAACTTAATATAATTTTAGGTTAGGCCTACAATTAACTAAAACACCAATTATTGGGCTAATTATTTAAGATATATAAAAGCCAAATACCACTCACTGACTGAACACTTGAAAAGAATACAATTACGTTAAAAAGACTGAAAATACCAACCACCACGGGCAACGCCGTACGGGTCAGCTAGTTTACTAAATAAAAATATTAATTTGATAATATACATAATTTTCAACGAACTTCATCAAATGAATATTCTATGAATAATTGTATTTTTGTTTTTATTATTTTTAGTTTCATGTAACATAAAAGGCAAATGATTCCAATGGCATCAGCAAGGATCTGTCAGTGAATCACAGCCATTTCTCAGAGACAGTATGACTTAACAGGATGAAATTTGGCATAGTGATAGTCAGCGATTGTTCAAGCACACACCTAAAGTATGAAATATGGACTTTATTGGCATTTTGAGGTTAACAACAATACATTTTACAGACATGAAGTTAAACATCAAAGAAATTTGATTACGGTGCGAATTTCCATAGTAAAGATGAGCTTTTGCAGTGACTGTAATGGTGAGACATAAGGTCGGGAATAGTCAATGAGAACCTTTCGTAGTCCTCAGAACGCTTTTTGGTTTGTTATAAAAAATGTTATGTATATGTGTGTCTATTCACCTAATCTGATTCATTCAACTCAAACTAAAACTAAATTGCGTAACAGAGCCAACAAAATCCAACAACGTTTTATTGACCGAAAGTAACAATTTGATGTACTAGGATGATTTTTTTCAAGGTCGAGGTGTGAACTTGCAAAGCGAGTTTTTCTGCTGTGAGCGGAACGAAGCAACGCGTGACGTGCTGGAGGCTGACGTGCAAATTCTGCTAACATATTTCGTTCACGCAGGCAACTATTCAGCACCTTCGTGAGTAGGCCAATTTCCCAAATAGTTGGTTGAAACCCTAAAACATTTAAAAACAATTTTGGAAATTCGCTCAACTCACGTCAGAGGTTCAGCTGCGTGATCAAACTATTTTTTTCTAAGCAGAAGTTGTAATCAATTCGACTCCTAAGTATTGTTAATATGAACGCTTATAACCTTAACCATATACACTAAGACAAGCTTTCTATTACGGCTTGGTAATTAAAAGTTCGGCCTTTAGTGTGAACATAATTTTAAGAAACTTACCTCAATTTTATCGGTGATTATTTTAGCATTATCTTCAGCTATGCCACTTCTAAGCCATGAAACTGTACGCAAGGCATCTTCCTTCTTTCCTCTCGTAATCAGATAGTATGGTAACTCGGGCATCCAAAAATAACCAACAAGGTAAAGTATTGGTCCTAATGAATTGATCAGAATCAGCTGGTGATAAGATACAAACGGTCCAATAGCGTATTCCATGAAAATTCCGAAACATCTGAAGGTAACTAGAATTGAATTCATTGCACCGCGTAGGTGATTCTAAATGGAAATAGTAATTTAGTGAAAACGGAACAACAAACTAGTTAGATAATAACAAATATTTTTAATAAGTTAAATAATTCATTAATATATTGATTGCAATGTCGATAAGTGTTACTAATCTAATTCATTAACTATTCTTTACTTTTGTATAGCTGGACATAATTAACTTGTGGTTTATAGTACTGATTTGACTTTAAAATTAAAAGTAGCATTGTGCGCTAATAGTCAGACTCAATAAATTTAAAATCTGAAATACGGTATGCAACGTCAAACAAAGTAACTTTAAAAATAAAACTTCTACCATGTCCAAAGCTGTGCTACATAAAGCCGATGCAAGAGAATAAATAAACTATATCTACACTGTGTTTCAATAAATGTGAACTAATAGTTCACCTTCGTCTTTATTGTATATTTTTTCAATCAAAACTTTCCAACAATAGTAGATCCTAAATTGTTCTTTTTAAATATCACAACCATTTTATTTTTTTGAGCAAACAATTTAAATCTCTAGAACGAATAACATGGCCCTTAATCACTAGTTAAGAAAAACCAGTTAATATAAAATAACCAACTAAATCCAATGATCCGTCTCAAAATTGCGGCCATGTTTATATGTAATACACTTTGTTTTACATTTGTAACAAACAAAACACCAGGTGGTAGATTACCCAAGCATACGTAATTATATACCGTATATATATATATATAAATATACTAGCTGACCCGTAAGGCGTTGCCCGTGGTGGTTGTTATTTTCAGTCTTTTTAACATAATTGTATTCTTTTTAAGTGTTCTGTCTGTGAGTGGTATTTGGCTTTTATATATATTTATAGATCTTAAATAACAAAAGCACTATTGTCATAATAATAAAAGATCTGAAATTATGATTTTAATAACATTGATCAGCCCAAACCCCTCCTGAAATTTCGAAATTTTTCATACCCTTTCTTAGTGAGCACCTATGGCCCTAGAGGAAGCTTCATACCAAATTTCAATCCAATCCGTTAGGTAGTTTTGAAGAAATCGTGATTTAATAACTTTGATCCCCACAAACCCTCCCTTAAATTTCGATTTTTTTAAACCCTTTCTTAGCGAGCGCCAATGGCCCTAAAGGAAGCTACATACCAAATTTCATTCCAATTCGTTCAGTAGTTTTGAAGAAATCGTGATTTAATAACTTAGATCCCCCAAACCCCCCTAAAATATCCAATTTTTTGAACCCCTTTCTTAGCGAGCGCCTATGGCCCTAGAGGAAGCTACATACCAAATTTTATTCCAATCTGTTCGGTAATGTTGGAGAAATAGTGATTTAGTCATTTTTACCCCAAACCCCCCTAAAATTTCCAATTTTTTTAAACAATTTTTTAGTGAACACCTATGGCCCTAGAGGAAGCTACATACCAAATTTCATTCCAATCCGTTCGGTAGTTTTGAAGAAATCGTGATTTAATAACTTTGATCCCCAAACCCCCCTAAAATATCGAATTTTTTCAAACCCTTTCTTAGTAAGCACCTATGGCCCTAGAGGAAGCTATATACCAAATTTCATTCCAATCGGTTCGGTAGTTTTGAATAAATCGTTTTTTAATAACTTTGATCACCCCAAACCCCCCTAAAATTTCGAACCCTTTCTTAGTGCGCGTCTAGAGCCTTAGAGGAAGCTACATACCAAATTTCATTTCAATCCGTTCAGTAGTTTTTGAGAAATCGTGATGAGCGAGTCAGTGAGTGAATGAGTGGTATTTCGCCTTTATATATATAGATAACATAGTATATATTACAGTATATGAATAATGAATAACGGGACCACTTACCCTTACGGATCATGTAAACTGGTTTACGTAAAAAAACTCCCTACACTCTCTTTAAAAAATGTAAGAGAAGGAAATTACTAGTTGGGTATTTAAGAAATCATTTTAGACGCCACAAAATAAAACAAGTATTATTTTACTATTAACATTAAACTTACCTCTGATATTTCACCTATGTATAATGATGTTGTTAAATAAACCACTCCTGCTGTAAGACCAGACAAGAATCTGCCAGCATACAGGATATATAAAGACCAAGTAGACGAAAGAGCGAGCCATGAGATCAGCATAAAAACATTACACAGGATGAAAGTACGCTTAAAGCCAACAGTTTGTACTACTGTGCCCGCAATAAACGGACCAACAGCGGCTCCCAACAGGAACAACGACGAGATCCAAGACGCAGCATTTTGATCTACCGCCAGGAATGAATCAGGAGACATTAAAAACGGTAGAGTGGGGGACGTCCATGAATACATATGCCAGTGCCGGTGCTTATTAGGTTAACTGAAAAAAAATTTAAATTTCCAAAAAATTTACCAGAAATCATAACTTAAGTTAAACTTGTTTATTTGAACTAAATGATTTATTAGTTTAGTATGAATTTGTTTAATATCTCATAGGATCATAAGAAAACTTAATGTAAGATGGTCTTTCATAAACAATATTTGAAAATGCAGAAAAGAAATGATAAGTTTTCAACAAAGAAAATGATTTTGTACAATTTCAAATAAAATATTTTAGGATTTCGCAAATATTTATCTTGTTAACATTGGTATTCCGTTCGGTAATAGTTAATTATGTATAATTAGCGTAAAGTATGTCTTTATCGCTTGAGATGAAAGCGTTACCATGCGACGCGTAGCGGAGTGCGATAATTTCTCGAAAGTAATAAAGACGCTTTACGCTCGAAATACTTACTAAATTTTTCCTATAACCGAATAATCCCATGATTTTTACTAAAATTCCATACCAATTTCATCAAATTCTGCTGCAATTATTTATTCAACAATAGTGAACAAAATTACTCACAAAGTTATTGTGGTCAGTCTAACGGTTTTTAGTCAACATATGACCATAGATGTGAATAATATAACAATGGAGCGCTGACTCAGGTGGCGAAATTAGCGAGGCGGCGGTGACACTGTCCCCTCCCACCACAGTAAGGGCATTCCCGCTGCGTTGTGTGTAAATTGCCGTTGTGATTGTATTTAGTTAGCACGTCCACTGTATGTTTGTTTGTTTACCATCGTTTTGGAGCAAGTTGTATATTTTTATTATGGTACAGTTCTGTACAGCATATGGCTGTAATAGTCGATTTTCAAAAGGCTGTTTATCGTCCCACCGGTAAGAAAAACTAAATATTCTGTTGGCTTATACCTATTTTACTCTAATACGAAACTAATAGTGAATATTATATTATTTATCGTTTTTTGTATACATTGGTAATAAAGACAAAATGTTTATAAATTTTAGTTCACAGACCCACGACTTTAGTGCATAAGTTCTGTGAAAATGCTATGAATTATGATTAATATGAGTTTTAGAGCCTGTCTGTTTATTGGTCAAAACGTTAACCGGTCAAGCTGGTCGGTTAAGATTGAGTTTGTGTGGCTGTATTTTAACTGTATACAATCAAAGCTTTCAACTTGTATTTTGTTCTTTAATCTC
The DNA here is from genome assembly GCA_018207615.1 of Philaenus spumarius. Taxonomy (NCBI): domain Eukaryota; kingdom Metazoa; phylum Arthropoda; class Insecta; order Hemiptera; family Aphrophoridae; genus Philaenus; species Philaenus spumarius. The sequence continues at coordinate 159,140 of JAGFPH010002148.1, forward strand.
TAGATTGAATGATTGACGATTTTTTCAGATTTTCAAAAAAACCCGAACTAAGAAGAAGATGGGCACTAGCCACACAAAGAAAAGGTTTCACACCAAACGACACAACTGTACTATGCTGTAAATATTTCCAGGAGAGCACTACGAAGTAGGGAGGATCGTTAAAAAATTAAAAATAAATTCAGAGCCTTTTGGAAACATACTGGAAACATACTGTGACTAAAGAATATAAGTTAGAAATTAAGTTTTAAGAGTCTTCAATCGAACGTCGAGATGCACGGCCGCTGAATGTAGTGTAATTTTTGTGTAAAGTACTGTACATGTTTTTAGTGTTTAATGTTTGACGACCTCAAATAGAGGGATTACCTGATTGTGGGACATAAGCCCCGAAACGCGTAATATTGAAATATGGAAGTCTCAGATGGTGTTCAGTGTGTACTTGATAACTTATTAATAAATTTAAAATAGAACTTAAGGCTATTTTTGTTAATAGTTTTATTTTGGTTGTACAAAACAACTTAAATGATGTTACACATTTATATATGTTTACATGCTAGTCTATTTTTCTTAATATAGTCCGGAATAATGAACGTATGCCTTGTATTCTTATGAATGGATTATATTTTAATGTAGGACCTACTATTTATAATATGCATGTTGTTGTAAATATACAGTATTATGATATAGACTACCAATAGTATTGAAAGTCTAAAGTAAACTCTGGGACAGTTGTAAGTCTTAACAGTGTTTAACAAACGGAACAATGCCCGCCACTCAACGCTATCGCTGCACGGTCCTTACAGTGGTGGGGGTAAATTGAAAGCGCCGGCTCGTTCTCGCAGCACGGAGTCAGCGATCCAGTCTTATTAGTACATATCTATGCATATGACATAACAACAATCAATATGAATCAGCTGTTTACTTTACCGCTCGGCGGGCTATAAACGGTCGTTTTACAATGTGTTTTTAAATCGTAAAATAGCACTTTACGCTCGGTTGTAGGAAAAACTAATTTTATAAGTAACCCAATATATTTAAGACACCGTGCAGTACGGTACCACTGCATTCATAAATCAAATTTTAATTCGTATGTAGGTGTAAATGTTTCCTGTTATGTGTGTTCATGTGTAAGTGTTTATAATTGACGAAGCGAAAACCGACTAAAAGTGGCTGAATATCCGAAACGGCCGTTGTATGAACGACGAAAATCAGAATATTGACGGCGGTAAGTCTTATGTTTGAATTAATATATCAATATTCGGAATGGCGAAAACAAATTGTTATAATATAAATGTTACTAGCTGACCCGGCAATGCTTCGCTATTGCATAATTATTTTGGTGAAATAAATGCGACAAATGATCGTGTTTAGTAACTTTGACCACCCCCCAAGATTTCAAATTTTTTCAAACCCTTTCTTAGTAAGCACCTATGGCCCTAGAGGAAGCTACATACCAAATTTCTTTCCAATCCGTTATGTAGTTTTGAAGAAATCGTAATTTAATAACTTTGATCAACCCAAACCCCCCTAAAATTTTTTGAAACCCTTTCTTAACGAGCACCTATGGCCCTAGAGGAAGCTACATGTCAAATTTCATTCCAATCCGTTCGGTAGTTTTGAAGAAATTTTTTTTTAATAAATTTGATCCCCCAAACCCCCCCTAAAATTTCGAATTTTTTCAAACCCTTTTTTAGTGAGCACCTATGGCCCAAAAGGATGCTACATACCAAATTTCATTTCAATCCGTTCGGTAGTTTTTGAGAAATCGTGATGAGTGAGTGAGTTGTATTTCGCTTTTATATATATAGATTACAAATTCAACATTTCACAAGAAGGAGATTTATAGAATTATTTAGAGAGAATTGCACATCTATAACAAGTATGAGCATTAGTTATTTATAATAACAAGTAACATATCACTAAAGATGGGAAACGCTCTTCTCTTTCGAAACGCTTTCAGGTTAAAGAACTTATTATTTGTGGAAATTTGTTTTCACGTTTCAAGTACATCATCTCTCATTCTTGTATGTTTAAAAACATTCGAATTTTAAATGTTATAAAATAAATTCAGGTTTTTTTATTATATTATTAAATGCAGACAAACTGCAATTTTAACTCACCTAAAAACATAGTAAGGTAGAAATTGGTTCTACTGTAAGAGTCCGTCCCCATTTTTAAATGTATCGAATCGTCAGCACTCTTAGATATGTAATGTAAGTTAACTTTGCAACTACATTTACAAGTAAAACAATTTTGAAATTTGATTCGATTCATATACCTTCTTGGAGTACAATTTAACCCGTCACTCTTAGATAACCATTGCAATCTAATTATAGAAGCATTTATGATCAAGTGGGCACTTGAATTTAAATTATAGTTTTAACGTATGTAAACCTAAATTAATATTTTTCTATATTTGCTAAAATCTTTCTGATTAAAGTAATTTGTACTGTTATTTATTGATGCTTTTAGAGTTTCTTGTATGACGTGTTCTTCTTTTTCAAAGGTTTATAGAACCCGTATAAGTGTTCAGGTGTCTGGTCACACCTAGATGCTGCGATGGCTTCGCAAACTAATGAAATAAAAATAAATTTTAATCAAATAACAAAACGAAAAGGAATGTGTATATTTCATCAAAAATAAATCAATAGTTTGTGATGATGGTTTTCAAAAAGAAGCTTTTAACGAACACTATTTCTTCTGAAGAGAACGAGTGTGATAATTGTAAAACTGTTGGTTTCACGCTATTGTGGGAAACCCTCGATCAAGACAATGGAAACGTGAAGAAATCGACGTTGTTTTGTCGTCTGAACAAAGGTGCGGGAGGTTATATTGTGGCATTATTGACAATATTTTGTGTCACACAAGTATCCGTTGTTCTTTGCAAAAATTTTAGCTTTTTTTTCATTTAACTTAGGTCCCAAAAAATTCAAATTCATTTCGGGAACGAAAGTTTTTTTCTGAGAATCTGCTTGCTGATTTGAAAAGGATATATCCTAACGTTGATTCCCAGTGTCTCAAAAATTTACTAACAGTGTTTTATGGAATCACAACATTTCAGGATAAATTCCCGAGAATATTTGTTACATTTTTCGAAAGAAAAGTTTTAGATAATTGTTTCTAAGAGGTTTTCCTTTAAGCTAAATTATTGATTTGTGATACACCAGCTACAGATGCGTCGGTCGAAAGAAGTTTTTCTGCCATTAAACTATCCACACTTTTAAAAGTTCCCACCAAAGTGAAGAGAGGATGAAATGCCTAACCTTACTATCCACTTAAAAAGTTGTTTTGTAGTTGCTAAGAGAAAAAGAAGACTTTTTTTGTAATATAGGCATTCAAAAATTCTCCATCGAAGCAAAACAAGGAGGCTCGAGTTCGTAAATCTATTAATTTTAGTGAATTTATAAACTACTGTTGATTTTATTGCAACCAAACCCACCAACCAGAATTTTAAATAATATTACAAAGAAGTGAAATTGTTTAGGGTGTTTGATATGATATGAAAAATGTATGAACCTATTTAAAAACGTCATCATTAATTGGTAATTTAGGTATTACTGAGCAGGGAATATGCTTAATCATTTTCAAAAAGTGTAATTTTAATTCTAGACAAATAAATATGTCTTATGGGGTATTATAAACATATTTAGTCTTAGAAATAAAAAGTACATTTTTTGTAACCAGAAACTTTATTCTTGGTTGTTATAGCAGAATAAACTTTAGAACTTCTAAAGTTTAGGCTAAATTGTTTTAATCTAAGCCTAAGTCTATTTGTATAGACTTCAAACTATTAACAAAATACTGAATAAAATAACATGTTTTGTGAAATTAAATAAAAAAATAACATACAAGTCGAACATACAACCTCCTCCTTTTTTTGAAGTCCGTTAAAAATAAAACCTAC